>BCGG01000013.1:11943-286862 GCA_001950455.1 Alternaria consortialis | reverse complement strand
TACGCGCTAGTGCATGGCACCTGGGCAGAGCAAGCCACCAATACCAGAATGTGTGCTAATAGTCCGCATACAGATAAGGGGATTACTGCATACAGAGAAGAGGCTTACTGCATACAGGAAAATTAAGGAACTTTGTGACAGTCGCATGAGTGAAAGCTTATTTCTCCAATCTCACAAATCAATTAAAGTCCCTCCCCGTGTAACGGAAAACCCCGTGTGTCGGAAACAACCAATGAGACACAGCATCGTGTCGGGAAAGATGCTATCTTTGCCCTCTCATTGGTTGTTTCCGGCACACAGGGTTTTCCGTTACACGGGGAGGGACTTTACGCTCAGGAAGCGGATGATGCTGGCGGTCGAAATGGAATACTTCTGGCACCTTGACTTGAATAGTGGACTACTTGATAGGCCCATTGGCGCAAATTGCAAACCACTTGTCAAAACAACTTCTGGACTTACGTACGTAATCGCCGATCCGACTCTACGTACCCGCTCAGACCTTATAAGTTCGACATATGGCGATGAAGAGAATGTTTGTGCCTATGGTTGTATGGAACTATTCTAAGGAAATTATTCTGGCATGTAGTCTTCGTCGCAGAACTCATATTTAGAGACTGACGAAGTCGAATCAGCTTCCCACGAACCCTTATAGTCGCACTCCTTGCAAGCGTCCTGTATGTCCTCTTGGATGTTCCTGTAATTCCTCCATTTGTACCAATCCTTAATCCCGTGAAAACCAGGGTTTTCACACTTGTGTCTGAGCAATACTTTGCGGAACCACGCCAAATGTTTATGGACTTTGTCCATACCAGGCATGGTCAAAGTTGACTTGATCGCGATATACAAATCCCATTGAGGATCTGACACGACCCAGAGTAGGATCTTGCTGTCTCCTCCCCACGCCGGATGGAAGGAGTTTTTGGTATCTGGCCTCGTGCCGTCCCAAAGGGCAACTACCATCTGCACAAGATGCCGGATTACCCATGTATCGCTGACATCATCAGATGCTGTTTTCGTGATATAGGCGCATATTCCAGAGGGCATCGCTTTTGTGTTTATGAAAACACAAGCTTCGGTAGGGTCCAAGACACAATGTGGCTCCACGGTAAGCGAGTGGACGGCCTTGGTGTATCGAAAACATGTTGCGTAAATCTTGTAACGCCCCGCTCGTGGATTCTCGCAAGTGGCCTTGATGAACGAATCCAGTCTCCTGGCATAGGGCGTGGTCTCGCGGTCGTTGTGAAAGCTAAGGACGACACGATTTGCCAGTCTGTCAGAGTCAGATGCAGTGACACAAAGCACGTCAGTTTGACCCCTGACGTAGCGCTGGAAGTAATTCTTGTTGCTCGAAGTCCGGGCTTCGCCCAGCTTGAGCTCAAGTTCTCCAGCTGAATCAACCAGCTCATTTCGCTCTAATATATGCTTCCCGTAGACTGATTTGCTGGCGACTGATTCCGTGACAGCAATGTACGTCAATTCTCGTATGAGCGCGCCGTCACCATCTTTGCGGTACTGGACATAGAGCGAAATCAAGATCTTCTGCGGGGAAAGATCTTGCACGTCCTTGATGACTTGGCTCCCTGTCCAAGCCTGTTCGATGGTCTTGATGTCTTGAGGGTGTGATAAGAGAAACCAGCAGCGATCCATATACTCCGTGTTCAGTGTTCCGAAGCCCGTCCGGGCAAAATGTTCCTTAGCATGGGTGTCGTTTCCGGTGATATACAGGCCTCGTACTCGTGCCTCATACTTGGCGCCTTCCCAGACCCTGATGTCAACATGTTTCCCCGTGCTCTTAAAGAGGGGCTCGAGAGGAGACTCAACGATGGTGAAGTTAATTGCATCAAAGGCTGGTCCCGCTGGCACCTCAGCCGCTTCAGCTCCGCCAATGGTAGGAACAGGTCTATCCCCACACCAAGAGTTTGCATAATCACGCGTCGAGAGCATGTCGTGATCTTCGATGACCGTGTAAGCCGACTGCGTACCTCTGTCTACTACAGACACCAGTTGTCTCATGATACCGAGCCGGAAGATATCACGCGCCCAGTCAACGATATAGTCCACGATGAGGACTAGTTGAAGTGCTGCGTCGTAGCTAGTGATACTCCCTTCCCACAGGCAAACGATGTTCTGTCGCTATGTCAACAAAGGCGTCGAAAAGTCCATATGTCAACTTACATAGTAGGGCAGAGCGTCTGGTTCAGCCTTTGTGACGTAACATCCATATACCCTCCACTGCTCACCAATATACGCAAAAAACCATGCTAATGGGCCTCCTGGTACCTTCATTTTGTTGAACTCGTCTTCTTGGAGTTTGAGCTGTAGGTACAGAAGATTTCGTATCGGTACCGCCGTTTGGTTCTCAATGTCCTGAAAATTGCTTCCGCCTTTGAGACTTTTGGCCTCCATTACTAGGAAAGGGTATATGGATGCTAGTCCACTACTGTCTGGATTGCAGCTGATGGTCAATCTGCCTAGCAAGCCATCTTCGAGCTCCGAGGTTTCTCCCAAGTGGGAAACATGCGGTTGCTCCAAAATCTTCTTTATGGCATCTGTAGTTCTCAGCCCATAGATTCGATCCGGCTGCATCTCGATTCGATGGTGATTTTCAGGGTCGCCCTGTATCACGCTTCGCTCGCCAACACGAGTAGAAAATATATTGCTAAATCCGGTGTTTAAGCTAGGCATATGATTAGCTGTGATTCGTTTGCTTAGTGGATTCATCAACTCACATGCTATACTGTCTTGGCGATTGCTCACACGTGCATGCTGAACGACGTTCTTGACGCTCTGCGAGGTTCGTTGTTCGACTGTTGCTTTCTTTAGGGTTAACACGAATGTAAGATTCCTACAAACGTTTGCGGCACTGCTGGCTACCTTCTGTCAGCATTTGAGATATGGAACAGAGCGAGCTCGGAGCTTATCATACCATGCAACTTCGATTCTAAATCGTTTAAAGATGCGATTCTTAAGTTCCATTCGCCAGCCATCCTCGTTCTGGTAATCACTTCTTGATTCAACAGCCTTCTCACTAACCCGCGTAGCCTGCAGCTTGTTGTTAAGCTCCTATGGCTTATTGGCGATGTTAGCTCGAGGTTGTAGTGCATACGACTCGTATTTTATCTGGCCTAGTTGCTGAATGTGCTTAAACTTCGTCTGATGTTCTTTAGGAACATTACCCGGACGCTCTGGGCTGAACGGTCGTGGGTGAAACTCGATACGGAACTCTTTGATGATAGCCTTGACATCAACGGCCTTTTGGCAGGTCGTTTGTTTGTCTGGAACAGCAACTACCGACGGCTTTCCTTTCCTTTTCTTCGGTACTGAGTTCGACTGCGAATCTGACGTTCTATCTCTTTTCCTCTTACTTCCATTACTAGCAACAGTTTTTGAGCCTTGTGCGTTGCCTCTAGCTCTTAAGTTTGGAGCCATGAGTGCTGGAGCGGAAAGAATAGTGGGATATGGTAGCTTCGGCCTGAGTTCCTCTGGAAGTAAATCTTATAGGTACAATTTGGCAGCTTTGCTACTCTCGATAACGAGTCGCGACAATATATGGCACGGCTGGCGCCATGGAAGGTGTGACCGCAACATCCGGCTGGGGATGCATCGATACTTAGGTACCCTGCTTATGGGGGCCAAAACCCCAGTAGAGAGAAATCCTTCAAGCAGGAGCACCTCTCGATACAAGATCTTGAAACTCCCTACTAACTGTATACCGCCTCAAGATCTCCTAAATCCTACCCGAATTGCGCTTCTCACACTCTAGCGCGGATGCTGCAGATGTTGGTGGCCTGGGCGTGCATTAAGGGGGTTCGTGCATTGACCCGTCAGTCACCCTACCTAGGTACTTCCAAAACGCATCCTTCGTCTCTGCTGACCACTAACCATGTCCATGCGACTGAAAACGCCACAATATTGTAGAGCTGATGAGTTCGTTGCCGATTGTTCGAGGGGCACCTGTGACGTTTCGTAGGCTCATCGATTAGGACTATCGTTTTTCTTTCTAGAGTGTTAGCTTTACTACCGTGCACGGTCACCTTTTGCCTCGGGTCGAGTTTTGACGCACCCCACCACATGAGAAACTTAGAAAAATGAAGCTATAGAGCCACCAACAAAAGCTATTATCACGAGATATTTTAGAGTTGTACTAAATATACTATTGCGATCAACTTGTGCTACTTATATTTACTTGGTACCTTAGTGGTGCGGCCAAGGCGGGTCGTTTGAGTTGGGACGGCTGGTGCAGCCACCTCAGCTTGTACATGAGATGAATTAACAACAACACGTTTTTGACGCTTCTGATTTTGAGTAAAGGCTTGTGAGGCCTTGCGCTTACCCTTTTGGGACAATTTTATAGCTTTTTCAGCGTCGCGAGCTGCTTTCTGGCGCTCCTTTTCAGCTAGCTTTTCGGCTCGCTCCTTCTCCCTCGCCTCCTTGAGCCTCTCCCTCTCTACACGCCTCTCCTCGGCCTGTTGAAGCTTGTACAGTTGAGCCTGCTTCCTCAGCTCTGCCCTCTCTGCTTTTTGGAGTTGTTCGAGCTGTTCTTGGTGACGTCGTGCTCTCTCATCGTCCTGAGCCTGACGAACCTTCCTAGGCGACCAGAAAACGGTTCCTCCATGGTATTCCTTAGGATTACTGAGTTGAAGCGTATAGCTCTTCCTTTGGTGTCTCTTTTTGACCTTTAGAGCCTCCCTTAAGCCTTGGATTTCTCCTCTAAGTATACTGTTCTGAGCCGAGATGTGATGGAGACTTCGACGAAGCTTTTTGACGGCCTTATTGCTCTGATCTTTCACCTCACGACGTATAATAGTCTCTATTTTGGGCCACCTGTCTCCACTAAGTACAGAAGAAGAGCTTTCATCTGAACTAGATGCCTCCTGCTGGAATCGTTTGAGTACAACCTCAGGGTTAGGTGGATTGGTTGGTTGGTATTCATTTTTCGTCTAGTTGATGGGGGTTAAGTCCACCATCTCGCCGCCCGAAGGGCATATACGACGTGCTAAGCTATGGAATTACAGTGCTGACACACTACCTTAGAAAGCATTTCTTGCCTGCGCGGGTATTGCTACCATTTCAGAACTACAGCTCCCCTTCCAGCTGGGGAGACTGAGCGGTGTGTGTACATTAGGGTGGATCCATTGTATGTGTTCAGAGGCAGTTTAGTGCCGTAAGAGAGAGTAAGAAAAAGTAGGTGGGTGGGGAGAGCCGGTGCTCTGTCGAATCGGAGCCGTGGCTCTGCGCATGGAGAGCCTTTGTATTTAGGCCTGGCAAATGCCCATATCTTGCAAGAACAAGGAGTGTCAAGGCTGTCTCCTTGTCTTAGCGGTGGTTGTGGCCTTCGACCGAACGTGAAAATCCGAGTAGCGCACGGGCCATTTTGAAAAGATTTCAGCTCACGAGCTGAAAGACAAAAGAGGCCAGCGCGCCTGCCACAACGCCTGCAGCGGAGAGAGGACGCTGGGAAATGGATTTAAGAAGGCATTTGAGTCGTGCTTTGATGAAAGATCGATGAAAATCGACCTTTCGGTGACCTGGAAAAGTTGATGTTCGGTGCAGGGTTAGGTGGATAGATACCAGTTGCCTTAAAGGAGTTTTTGATCGTCTCTTTCTTGAAAGTAGTACACCAAGCTCTCCAAAAGAGATCAAAGAAATCTCCTTTCCTTACTGGTGAGATCTCATGGCTGTGGTGAAGGTAGTTTGAGAGCTCGGTTGAGTAAGCTGTCGATAGAGGCCCAAACATCCCAACGTCAAGCGGCTGAAGCGTATGGGTTGAATGAGAGGGATATACAGCTATCAGAATCCTGTGGTCGTTGCAATAATTGATAAAATCCTTAGTATGGTGGGATGAATGGCCGTCAAGGAGGAGTAATCGGTACCCAGTTCGAGCGTATCGTCCAGTCTCTCTCTCAAAAACCTCCTTAAGCCAAGCTAGGCCTATATCGTTGTTAGACCAGCCAGAGGGAGATGAGGTGACGAAGACTGAGTGCTTTTTTGGATCAATTGCATCTACCCAGGCCGATTTCAGCTCTCTAGCGGCTGACTGGAAGATCAGCGATGGAGAAAGGGCTGTACCATCCGAACAAACACAGGCTAGAACAGTAACCCACTGTCTAGAACCATCCTGTACAGCTGTAGTTACCCCTTTTTGATCGTATAGCTTCTTGTTGAAGATCCTTTTCGACCTCCTTAGTACTCCAATCATGAAGCCCTTCTCATCTAAATTGAAGATATGAGACGGCTGTATATCGTACTCCTTCATCTTATCGTGTAACAGCTCAAAGTACAGCCTGTACTTAGCCTCAGAATCGGCTTTGTGACGATCCCGGTCCATGCTTGTCTGCCAGCGAGAGATCAGATGGTTAGAGTTCCTGTGGAGGAACCGAGTAACCCAGCTTTCTGAAACGCGTCTACCAAGCAAAGATGAGGCGAGATTGCGTACTATCGCACGTGAGGGTGGTGTACGCCTCTCAGTAAGCGATTTTATATATCGTACGAGCTCCTTTTCCTGGTCTGGGTGGAGGGAAAGGTGGGCGATCGCGTGCGGCTGGCATTTGCCTTGGTGTCTTCGAGCGAGCGTACGATCGTTGATCCCGAACCGTTTTGCAACTTCCCGATAGCTAAAAGATGTGCCTTCTTCACGCGATTCATTATATTCAATCGCTCTCTGGATTGGGTCCATGGTCGTGGAGTTATGATGCGTTTTGTTAGGTGATGGTTATGGTGGGGGTGCGTCAAAACTCGACCCGAGGCAAAAGGTGACCGTGCACGGTAGATGAACAAAAGACTACTGCATAGTTACCCGCTCCACTTTCAGGACACCCGCGTATCCTCGTCCCGATTATTCAGACGAATAATGAGTATAGCTCGAGTGGTGTCTTCAAGACGGGTAAGGAAGATCTTCGTATCGCTGTAGTACAGTCCCTCGTTGAGAGCAACATTAGGATGTAGTCCCAAATGGAATATCAATAGGATGCTGAAGGCGACTTGCAGGCGATAACGTGGATGATCGAAACTATAAGTATCGCGAGCCCAGATGAATGAAAACAGGTCATGTAAATCAGCCTCAAGCAGCTGCGGCTTCAGTGGCTGGAACTCGTGGGCATAGTAAGAATCTGAAAAGCCGAACTTGGAAGCAAAATCGGGGGTAGTACACATTGTATTGATGAATTCGATGTATGTCTCCTCTTCTGTCTCTCCCGAAAGGACATATGTAGTCATGCACTGCGCTGTAGTTGTGCGGTGTTGCCACGCCTATACAGACTCGGATTTCGGGAAACAGAATCCTCACCAACATTGTGCCGCAACCACCACTAACAGTCAACCCATTCCTGTGACTCTAGGATGCGTTCACCAATTCATGTTGCCACCTCTACGGCGAGCCGAATCAGACTAGCGTCAAGACTGATAATAATAGCGAAGACACATAATAATTAAGCTAAGCTTAGCAAGAGTAAAATGTTAAGCGCGTCACTTTCGACTGGCATGTTTATTGTAGGCGTGATAGACAGTGGTACTGCAGAGAGCATCATTTATCCGTAGGTCTTTGCAAGCCCATAGATTAGCCGCACATTTTGCAAATAAAGGCTAGGCTACAGATGCGCCTTCTTTCTCGCAGATTGTTGTTGCAGGGGCTGTCACAACTCCATGTTCGTGGCGTCCAAGAAACTTAAGCGCTAGACCGCTGCTTTACTAGTAGCGTTTACGTCCTAGGGCACGGAGCAAGTCACCAAGACTTGAATCTGTACTAATAGTCCGCATACAGAAAAGGGGCATCCGTATACAGAAAAGGGGCTTACTGCAAACAGAAAAATTAACGGACTTTGTGACAGTCGCATGAGTGAAAGCTAGGCTTCCCGTCCGCTCAGCCATATACAAGCAGTGTACCGGCGGATTAGTAGTTAGGTGGGTGACCACTAGCGAATCCCCGCTGTTGTATGTTTTCAATTTTTTTTGCGCACCCCATCTCTTTTTAAGAGACGTATCTACCGCACCGGAAATACTACTTCTGATCCACCGCGGTCTCTCTCCATTTGCACCGCCTCGCCGTGCATCACACCATGCACATAAGCGTCACCAAGCAGCCAATAGCCATCGGATTTCCTCCGTAAGATGAAAGGTGTCCGACCTCCCCTTAAGATCACAACGATATCTTCAGGTTGCATGCAACGAGGCCCTATACCTACGCGTCCAGCCGTTGTAGCGAAGAAACGACGGTCACAACAGGCCAGGAGGGAAGTTGCATACAATTCGTCCATCCTTTCCTTGTCAACACGTGGTTTGATGCCGAGGCCGTCTGAGTTTACACCATCATCGCACGTGGCCAAGGCCTTGATATACTCCACTAGCACCTGCAAATCCTTCGGCTGTGCTTTTTTCCCACTATTTGCCTTGCCAGCCACCAGTGTAAAAGCAATGGCTAGATGAGGACCACACTGCATTGCCTTGTCGTAATAGTGCATGGCTATGTTGCTAACGGAGACTAGCCACTGATGGTAAGCTTCGTAACCCTTCCAGATGGGTTTAACACAGGTGATGGTTGTTTGAAGGACACTATCAATCACTAGTCCCTCTAGCAGCAGCACGTTTTCGCCAGAAGATACGTCGTCCAATGAGCATGGTGTCTCGAGACCTTCGCAAGCGCGGAAAAACGTAGGTAGGCGGTTGAAGCTCTTAGCTGGATATAATAAGTCCGCACGAGATGCCCATGTTGGAAATGTTTGGGAGTCCGCTAACACGTCAACGCTATGACTGATCTCGCGGAAAGCTTTCAGATCATCAGTTTCGCACAACGCATACCTCGTAGCATCTCGCAAGATGTCAGCTAGTGACTTCGTATAGTCGACCTCAAGTAAGGCCGCCCGACCACCTTCCAGGTGTCTTCCATGTTCAATTAAGCCTAGGATAGCATAAATACTATCCTTTGGCTCAGTCTTCTCGAACTGCCGACACGTCTTCAGCATCTCGTATAGAAGAACTCTGCGCTTCGATCTGGATCCATGATCAGGGTCGAGGAAATCAAACATATAGGCGGCACAGCGCCAACCAATGTTGTCGTAAAGGCCCTCGGAGCTGATCTGATACTTGTAGACGAGCCATCGCGCAACCCGTACTGTGTCGAGGAGGTCGAATTCGTGTGTGCCCCAATGGCAGGTGCTGGATGCCGCGAGGACGGCTTCCTGGAGTACCCACAGACGCCTGCAACTGCTGAGCTAACTTGATGTGCCCTAGAGTTTTTGGCGGGTAAGCTTACCTGAACCAGTGGAGACTGAATAGAGCCTCTAGAGCTTCAAAGTCGACGTCCACATTGAAAGCCTCGGTTGAGTAAAGGGACGTGCTCGTCTCCTCATCATATATGGTTTGAGATAGCAGGGTCAAGTCCACGGTGGCGGTACGCATGTCGTTGACAACGTTCTGGATAGCCTTGACGCCTCTCTCAGCCATTCCGTCATTTTCGCCAAGGTAAATGAGGTTATGCATTGCGGTGCGATAGATGAGTGACATAATAGCCACTTGGACGCTGCGTTCTGTTACTGATGACTGATCGATACAAATGGCATCGATCCAGAGTACTCGTGGTCGGTCGGTGAGGCGCATCCGTCTCAGAGCGGCCTCTGAACTTGCCGGTACAGTTGTCATATGCCCATTAATCTTTATAATGGAGGGAGCTCGAGACAGCCCCCAGCTATATGAAATAGTCTCGTAGACTGGTACGGGATGGTGGAGGAGTGAAATGTGGTTCATCATACACTCAACGATACCATCACCACTCGCGGGCGCGATATCTAAAACACGAATCTCTTTGAGAGTGGGGTCTAGAGCTTCCAAGTGCGACGGGGCGCAGGCAGTGGAGTTCGAAAACATGATTATGTTTCTTGAAGGAGTTTTCTGAACTAGCGCTCTCGACCAGGCGATAGTGCATGTGCTGGTAATGTGAAAGGCTGATCTTACACGTAGTGGGTTCTCTTGAGCAGGCTGACTAGGCTGAAGATCAAATGCGCGGATAACGTGCAGCTGAAGTTCCTCGCTTCTTCCCACCAATCGCGCGTCATGTTGAAGCCACAACTGAGCAATAGGCGACATATGATAAGTAGATTAACCGTTCAGATGGGGAAAGGAGTGAGACTAACGCCAATCAATGATATGGCTGTTCGTGCCTACAAGGCGTGAGCTGGCAACAATCAACGGGCCAGAGTACTTCATGCTGCATTTAATATCTCCATTCATATCAATGCTGCAACGCCTTCCTACCGCGATGGCGCAAGCCTGTAAGTATCGAGACGGTTCACTGTGATCGCCGCCCAAAGACGCTAGCCCATAAAAGTCGCGCATCCGCCCACTGCGGGGCACGGCTCCGAACACGCGTCGTGCCACCAGCCACTTCCATCGCATCACGAGTGTAACATGTGTTAATCTCTTCCAAGAATATCATCTTCTACGAATGCGTCGCGAATGATGGCTCCAATCAGATGGTCATGGCTCTGCCTAGCTTTGATGCTTGGTGCAGCAACGGCAGCGAAACCTGGACTGAAGTACATCATGTACTTGACAGGGTAACGCCAAACATCTGCAAATACTACAGGGAGCGGTGTTGCTGATAGCTATCAGACAGCACAATGTAGTACCGGAGCAACCGCTGGTTGCGAACATCACCGATGTTGCTCTTGCTTTTATGCGTTCTGACATCTTCAACACTCCAAAGCAACGCGACTGGCCGTTATTCACCACTATCGAAGAAGTGAGACCAAAGTTCTCTAAGGGGACAATCATTCAGGTTGCGATTGGTGGGTGGGGAGATACAGACGGCTTCTCGAGAGCAGCGAAGACAGAAGAAAGCCGAAAGCTTTTTGCTAGCAATGTCAAAGCTATGCTTGACGCGACAGGCGCTGACGGTATGTTGCAGCCCACAGTTTCTCACAACGGGGACAGCTGCTGATCAAGATAGGCATCGACGTAGACTGGGAATATCCGGGCGGCAACGGCGAAGACTACAAAACACCTGGTCACCTCAACAAAGACAAAGCTTGGGAAATCGAAGCTTATCCCAAACTTCTTGCCGAGATTCGTTTCGCTATAGGTCCAGAGAAGACTATTTCAGCAGCTGTGCCCGGTCTCCCACGCGACATGCTAGCCTTCACCCTTTCCAGCATCCCCGCCATTATAGAGTCCGTCGACTACTTCAACATCATGACATACGACCTCTTCAACCGTCGTGATAGTGTAACAAAACATCATACCGGCATCCAGAATTCTCTTGAAGCTATCGACGCGTATCTAAATGCCGGTGTACCACCCGAGAAGGCGAACCTCGGGTTGGCATTCTACATCAAATGGTACAAGACCGCTGCAAACTCAACGTGCGGTGTCGATCCTATCGGTTGTGCGACGGAACTCATGGAAGACCCCACTACGGGCGCTGATCTAGGTAAAGCCGGTGCGTTCTCGTGGCATGACGCTGTTCCTGAAGAGCTTTCTGCATCTTATGAGCGGGCAATGGAGAAAGGTATATATGATGAGGTTGGTGGTGGACATTATTATTGGGATAGTGAAGAGGATTTGTTCTGGACGTGGGATACGCTTGAGGCTATCGGGCGAAAGGTGCAAGCCATCATGGAGAAGAAGAAGCTTGGAGGCATTTTTGCGTGGGGTTTGGGTGAAGATGCGCCGGTGTTCAAGCATTTAGGAGCGAGCAATGAGGCGATGGCAGCATTGGAGAGAAGAGGGATCGAGAGAGACACATTTGGTGAAAGGAGTGAGCTCTAGTATTGCTGAATTGAAGAGTTCGTCGGCTATCTCTATGATAACTGACTATTCTATTCGCAGTTCTATATTGTTGCGAAGACTGCAGATTCTAGTGGAGTCTAAGTTATGGTGCGCCGATACGCCGGTACGCCGTTAACTTGCAGGGTACGTTAAGCCCCTTGCTATTCAATGCGCACAAAAGAAAGACGCTGGTCAAAAGAGAAAAATACAAAGAAGTCTTTACACAGACGCCTTCTTCTCGGGAATAGACTCAACCGGGATAGTGCTGGCCACATCACGACCACCCGTGACTGGCGTATCCTTCCAGCGGAGGCTAGGTGAGTCCAACAGAGCCATCCTACCCTCAGCCCTCATCTGGTCAGCGGTGATCCTCTCCGGGTAGTTGCGCATGAACATGTTGGTGAAGTGCGTGCCGTAGTGGATACCATCTACAGGCTCCTGACCCGCCTCAAAGCCAGGCAAGGGCTTCATAACGGCGGAGAAGTTGGGCTCGTGGAAGTAGGCGAAGGCGAAGCGCTCGCGGGTGTTGAGGCCGACTTTGTGAGGTGTCGACGGGAGGAAGGAGTTGGTGATGTATTGCATCATGTCGCCAGGGAAGACGGTAAAAACATCAGGAACAGGGGGGACGTAGACCCAACCATCGACATCCTCGTGCTTGCCGGCTGCGGTCTCCTTCCAGTTCGCGTACGTCTCGCCCTCGATCGGAGGGCGGATAAAGAGGCCGCCTACGTCGTCTTGCGCGGCAATGACAAGCAGTCCATAATCAGTGTGTGACCCGATGCCGCGGCCAGCCTTACCCTTGCCGTTTACTTTGGTGTCCTGTGGGAAGCGCAGAACACGCATGTGGTGCCAGCCGTCCTGCGTGTATCTAGTCAAGGCATTGCCGTCCTTGAGGCCAAGACCCCAAGCGATGAGTTGCAGCATCTTCTCCCCACTCTCGCCGAGGTAGTCCATGTAGGCTTGCATAACGGTCTTCATCTGAGAAAAGGGCCAGGGACAAGGACCATGGCATGGCCACTTTTGCTGGACGCGGGGATCAGACAGCGCGAGGTCTTTGGTGACGGTGAAGATCTCGCTGTAGTCTGCAATGTTATCTGTAATCTCCTCCCCCGAAGCAATATAGCCAGCGAAAGACTGGTCATCCAAGCAAGATGCCTTCTTTGCGTAGTCTAGGCCGAAAAATTTCTTGCTAGTTAGGAATGCGGCGTCGGCGAGCTTGCGGTTTATGGGGTCCATGGAGATTTGGAGGATGCCGTCTCGCTTCCAGGCATCGATCATGCTCTTGCCTAGCGCCTTGTCTGCTGCACTGCCGCTGAGTGATTCTGGAAGCTCGAAGGTCTGGAGGCGACCGACTGTGGCTTTGTGGCCAGGCGGCATGGTGCCGATCTTGTTATCGACGATTGTTGCTAATTGTCGGACTGAGCTAGCTTGTGTGGAAGCCCGGGAGAGGGTGCGGACCGTTGCTGATCTTCGTATCATGCTGCGGGCAGACATTTTCGTGAACCTGTGATGTGTATTGTGAAAAGAGAAAGAAAAGCAGTGACGACTGAATAGAACACGAAAAGATGCTCTCGAACGCGAACTATTGCAGATATGAGTAACTGGATAGAATTTGAAGTGGAGAGTGTTTGGAGGAGATAAATTCTTGGTTATGGATGCTTTTCAGTTGCATCTATTTTCCAGACTTATATACACATCCGTTGATTCTACTCTAGCCTCGGATGCCGGCGGCAGCTGTAGGTGCGGCTCTGACACTGACCGAGACTTAATTCTTGGTCTTCCTGAGCGACTCCGAGCGGTGAATCGGTACCATTGAGTGTAGGGCCTCTAGACGACCGGTGAGTCTGGACCACTACGTGCGCAGTAGATGATGTTGATGGGCCGTCTAGGGATGCCTACACCCTCTTTCCCTGTTTGGGTTCATAACGTGGTTTGCTCAATCCTTTGGCTTTCATTGGCCTGTGTGCCTTTTGAAAGCTCTTTGCGCACCCTGTCTTACCTAAGTAAGGCCGTGTTTCGGAGATACTGTTCGTAGTGAATGCGTGGTAAGTGCGTGGTGAATGACCAGAGTCGATGCCCACCTAGGTACGTAGATCCTGCTCGTCGTGAACGACTGGAATCGATGCCTATGCAGATCATAGAAGGCTGTAGTAGAGTAACGCGGTATGACACGCGGTAAAGAAGCCAGACCCCACATCTCAGACTTGAGGAAATGAGCAGTACAGTAGACAGTACATGCTCACAAAGGCGCTTCAATGACCTCGGTGACATCTTCTCCGAGATGTCCTCAATATCTTTTCCGAAATATATCGGAGAATCTGTTCCCTTGTAGGAAAATCGAAATACGCAGCCGAATTGGGGGAAGGGTGTAACAATGCTTGAGATGCGGCTCTGCATGGCGAGTGATAAGGCCGACGAAGCTGGGGTCGTTAGATTTGGCTGACGTCCCGACCGCACGTGCACTTGACAGCCCTATATTTAGCAAACCTTCTTTTGGTCTACGTTACACTTCCAACAGTCGCATCTGATGTCATTCTCGCTCGTATACCGCTAGCAGCCTCAGGTAGTATGAAGGGCAAATGTTGTTTTCATGGTGTGCGCATGGACGGAATCTATCGTGGGTCTCGTTGACCACTTCTTCCCCGGGTTTGTTAGTGCCAGATCAATCGGACCTTCTTAGGCAGCCTCGTACTGTGCGGATCTGGCCAGATCTCCAGCATCAGCCCTGGAGCTTGGTGCTTACCTCGCAAATTCGCATACCTTGCTGAAAGTGGTTTTCATTCCCTGCCGCACAGTCGGAGGTGGACAATAACAGTGAGATACCTTACACCAATCCAGTTTCTCCAGTACCGAAGATTTCAGAACGGTCTAGACTCTAGAGAACGCTTGTCTTCACTGCTAAGCCTCTTGGTAGCAAAAGCCGGCATAGTCCCAATGGTCGAAAACTGCAACACGATGACTTATCTCCACCGGTCTTCGGAGGAATGCAAAGACTTCAAGTCGCTATCTTACTGGTTTCTCTCTGTCTTCTCCAGTTATGCGCAATACAATGAAACTCTAGATTGGTAAGATATCGTCAACCGCGGGTCGAAGCACTCCGTATCAGCTTGACACTTGACTTTCTTTTCTGCCTATAACAAGTGTTGCTCTCTCCGCATGCCCTAGTTTTCATATGCGAGGGCGCAGGCCATTTTGCAGAATGAAGGCCTTGATACATTATTCGTGTGGGGTTTGGATGAGGATGTATTGGCCCATGATCATTTGAATGGAGCCGAAGTTATTCAGCAGTGGTAGCGTTGGAGAGAAAAAGGAACAGAGACGGAAGTATCTAGTGGAAAGAATGAGGTGCAATCTCGCTGATCTATTGGACTTGTTGGCGGATGTCCACAGACTGGGTCAACCTAGGACTTGGGTATCAACATCACTAAGCAGCAAAGTGTAGAATGGGAATTCCGAATACTACATTGCAACAGCTAACAAGTATAAAAGAGATTTACAAGAATGTATGGGTTGCCAAATGACAGACTACTCGAGCTGAGCTCACACAGAACATATGCTTAGTTCTTGCCAGTCTTAGCCTTGAGCCAGGCGACGAACTGGCTGATGGTGAACTCTTCGGGGAGCTTAGCGTCAGAGCCAGCTCCAGCAGTAGGGGTAGCGACAGGAGCGGTAACGGAAGTAGAAGAAGCAGCGGGAGTCTCGACGGGAGCAGCGCTGGAAGCGGCAGCAGCAGAGGAGGCAGCTGGGGTCTCTACGGGAGCAGCGATGGAGGAAGCAGCGGCGGTGGAAGAGGCGACGGGAGTCTCAACAGCCGCAGCGCTGGAGGAGGCTGGAGCAACAGCAGCCTTGGAGGAAGTAGCAGCAGGAGCAGCAGAAGAAACAACATTGGAGGGCGCGGCAGCACTGGCAGCGGGCTTCTCCGGGGCCGCACCAGCAGCTCCGCTACCAACCTTGGTAGTAAGCTCACCATCCTCAATGTATACACCGCTGAAGAACCAATCCTCAGCACCATCCTTGTCGGCATTACCCGGCAGCCTTAGGACACCAAGGTGCCAGTCCGCACCGTTGGAAGAGGTGCTAGCATCGAATGGACCAGCTGTCTGCTTTAGCTCATCAGCACCTGTAGAGTGCCAGAATGCGACGGAACCGGCATCGAAGTCGATTTCGTAGGCAACGTTGTGCCACTCGTCAGCTACGAGCTCAACGTCCCACTTAGAGACGCCACCGACGTGCCATTGCAGGTTGGTGTTGGAAGAACCAGACGCGCCGTACTTCAACTCGGTGAAATGGCTCTCGAAGAAAGCGACCTGGTGTTCGTTGGTGGCAGTCGGCGCGTTCTCAGCCGTTGTCTTGACGGAGAAGTGGTAGTAGACCTTGCCCTTGTTGATGGCGGCCTTGGTCTCTGGGATGAGCTCTGTGCGCAGCATGGATTGGCCGTTCCACTTCGCGGTCTCATCGATGGTGATCTTGACACCTTGCTTAGAAGCTGTGTCGGCAGGGTTCTTGAAGGTGGCGTCGAGGTTGACGTAGTCGGTTACGGGACCCGAACCGTGGATGTAGTATTGGTAGCTGCCGACGGGGTTGGAGAAAGACCAGTCGGAGAGTTCGCTGGAGGAGGTCATATCGTTGAAGCGACCGTCCCAAATGATTTCTGTAAACATCGTTAGTATCTGTTGGTATGTTGGGGGTGACAAGGCTTACCAGCAGACGCAGCGCTGAGCAGCGCGCTCATGAGAGTAGTTTTGGCAAACATCTTGAATCTATGTGTTTGGAAAGTAAGAAACAGAGACCAGCTGTACGTTGTTGGAAACGAAGAAAGATACTACGAAGACGAAGAATGAATGACAGTAGTGAGCGATGGAACAACACAAACAAAATAGCACGACGAGACCCAGCAGACAATATAAGAATCCTACTTGACTCGGCGCATATACCTCCAAAGCCTAGCTCGGCATCCAGACAGCGCGAACGCATCGCATGGTTAATATCGAGGAAACGCGCGCAACTACATAGAGTATCGCGCGAGCGGTATCTGCAGGCATGACCAGTTTTGACAGGACGCCAGATGGTTGGATAGCCGTTTGATGAGGGAAAGTCCGGTGTGAAACGTTCGCGTCGGTAACGCTAAGCCCGAACGAACCGTAGTCGGACCCGCTTTCTGCTCGATTAAGGGCTAGTGCGGACGGCTTCAGGATGAAGGATTCATGAAACGCTCCCTGCTCATAGAAGCTTGTTTCATCGTGATTCGCGAGACCGAAACGGAGATTAGTTGAACCAAGGCGGAGATTAGTGCATTCTTTCCTCGTAGACTCAAAATTGCTATTGAATACCATTAAACATGAAGGAGACGAAAAAGCCGTTATGACTAGAGTTGCAACATCGTGTAAAAGCCACGTAAGTTGACAAAAGAAGAGAGACAATTGTGTACCCTTCGTAGTCATGTGTCTACTCACTGAAAGTTGATCGGCTCATCGCCATCTGCCCTTCGCTTTCTTCTTTCACGTGTTATGTAAAATTACACCCGCTCCAAAGGCCAGTCGTTACCTTGTCCTGCGGTGTGAGCATCTTCAACAGAAGGCTCATGTGCCTCCAGTTCAGCCGGTGGTTCGGGTAACTCATGCACCGGCTTCGAGTCAAGTTCATTCCGGGTAGCTTGGGCATCGACTTCACTCCTCCATCGTCCGCCAAAATACTATCTACGCTGACTGTGAGTGTGGTCTTGATCTCCCATCTCTGGTATAACAACATCCGGTTCATCGGTTGCAGCAGCTTTTTCACGACGTCGCAGACACCAGAAGACCAACAAGCCTCCAACGAGAGCGGCAGCAAGCGCTACCCTACCCCAATCCCTACTTGCGTGCCAGTGCTGAGACCATCGGATTCGGGTGCGGGTGTGGGTGCGGGCGCAGGTGCCGTTGTTGGCTTCAAGGCGTTGGTCATCGACATAGACGTACTAGCTGGTGCAGGTACGTCGGTATATCTTGCAACCAAGGACTTGGCATACTCGTTTGGGAACATTCCAATGTCTTCCATCTGCCAGTTTACTATCACAGGGTCGGCTACCGCTAGACCTGTTGCAAGTGTTGTCACATCTAATATTCTAGCTGACCCAAGAACACTCCCGCTGGACTCCAGTGTACCATGGATCGGAGACAAGGCCTCGTGTAGGGTTTGTAGACCACACAGCATCACCGGTAGTGCTGTCAGCGTTGCAACCTCCTGACACTGAGGTAGGTAGCACCCATCTATCTCAACACGTTGGATCAGGGGTGTATACTGTTGTGAGGTCCGGCACATTCAGATGCTCGAGGGTTGATAGTGTTCCAAATGGCGTGAAAAACACCTTACTGTGTGACCAGAGTAACTCCCGTTTAACGAGCTTGTGAAATTCCGATGACGGCAGAACCACACTTTGTGCGGTCAGTTTACAGACCGTGACGGTAGTCAGATAGGAAGCTGTGCTTATTATCGGCATATTCACAGTAATGACTGTGTGATAATGGTAGAATGTCGACAATGAAGACTTCCACGATGCTGAGACGCTTGGGAAAGCAATCAATATGTGAATTTAGGTGAAACCTGGGGCTTTTGAGCAACTCCCCAGACAGGGCTGAGCAATACCGACTATCCCAGCAGAAACGATAAGCTCCATTCTGGTTATGGCTGTTGCGCGGCACAGCACAACCAGTAGTATCCGCGTTCATGAATAGCGATTGGCTATGGCTGTGCAGACTTGCATCGTTGCGCAGCACCCTCATCAAGTATATATGACCGGTGAGCTGCGGGTATTGTTTGCCCAGGGGAAGACTCCTTTCAAAAACAAAGGTAGGAACCGAAGAAAACTTTTGGTATAGCGATATTTGTAGTCCATGCCTTGAAACGACAGCATCGCAATCAAGTTTCTTTCGTTCTCCGCTTCGTCCAGTATCAGGCGGTCATGCGGGCGTGTTATCAACTTCATCCGATCACATTTGGTACCGATCCTTTTACATCGCGATAGCAAGAGGGCGCATTCCACGTACTGGACTCATCTTTGAGATTTCGCGCAACCGATGAAAATGGCGCCTTGCTGCACATGGCAAAGCTAGGTGGCTGAGGAGCGACGTCATCGAACAGGCCGTATATGAGGGGTGAACGACCGATCGCAGCCAGTTGTGCCATCTGAGGACTTCTTGCTGTTAGGTCCACAGACTGAGAGACAGAGTTCGCGATGGTAGGTGATGGAGAAATAAGATCCAAAAGCCCAGGACGATTTCTACCTAGGTAGCTATCGCGAGGATCGGCGCTAGACACGGCAAGCGGCATGCGGCTGATCCACACGGCCAGCCTAGGCTCTTAGATCCATTCCACTTTTCCAAGTTTACCTAGAACTGCATGAGAGCGATTCCACATGGCTGCGACGATAGCGACATTTGGCACGGTATTATCTTTGATAGTGACTGCGCAAGAGGAGGACAGACGGCCATATGCAGCGCTGAGATCGGTCCAATCATGACGGCCTTGCCTCCACGCGACAAGCGACCCCTCGAACCATCATCTCAAAATGGCACGTCACCACTGCATCGTGTCGGCATGCTGGACTTGCTGGATCGAGACCCACGACCTACTTTCGTTACCGATACGTCGCCAGACAGCTTGAAGACCGAAAATGGATGCCTTCTGGAATACTGGAATCCGGCCATGGCCGCCACCGACCCGGGAGGCTTGCTGCAGTTACTCAGCCGAGAAGGTGGTGCATACGGTACCAACGCGAAGGGCTATGCTCCATTCACCCAATTTCAAAGCTGGTCTTTGAAACAAGATACGACGAATGAGCCCTTTCTCTACCATGGATTCAATTGGATGAAGATTCACGTGGCTAGTCGATGGAACGTCATAAGTGGTGTAGCCGCCACCACGTGTACAGGCAGTGGAGGATCTGAAATAATACCTTTAAGTCGGAAAACATCCAAAACAAAACCCCCAAATTTTGATTGGACTGATGAGCTTCCTCCACTGCGCTTGTCGCCACACGGGGCATGGGCACGCAGCATCGATTGGGCTTCCACATCTCTTGGCCCAATGTCTTCCTGGTCATCTCAGCTACGAAGCATTGCTAACCTTGTTATGCAAGACCCAAGGCCAGCGGTAGTATTTTACGGACCTGATCTGATCATGATCTACAACGAAGCAGAGATAGAGCTCTTGGGCGGTTTCCACCCTTGCATGGGTGTTAGTGCTCGTGTTGCACTTGCTTCGGTCTGGGGCGAATATTTTGAGCCTATCATAGATAAGAACCTGGCTGGAGAGACAGTAGAGAAAACCAATACTGCCATACACATGGTACGCAATGGTTTTATGGAAGAAACATACTTCTCCTTGAAGTTCATACCTATTTTTGACTCGGAAGGTATCACAGTTGGGCATTACGAGCCCTTGGTAGAGACAGTACGTCAAGCCCCCTGCAGCCTCATTCTCTTCTTCCGCCGCTGGGTCCTCTATCGACATGTTTGAACTCACCTGACTACGAGGATCTTACGTCACATATAAGAGACTATGTACATGCGGAACTGCGACTTCTGGAAGCAATTCATCTTTATCATAAAGCCATTCTTGGGCCCGCTAACGTACGTCCAGACTAAGCAAGTTATCACGCAGAGACGTTCACGCACACTGTTGGAGTTGAGCGAAGAAATACCGAGAGCGCGTAACACAGACACATACTGGGTTCTCGCTACTGAAGTTTTATCACGCAATGACAAAGACGTTCCTTTTGCTTTACTATACTCGGCTGAAGCAGACGGCCATGGGTCGGAGTCGAGCAGGACACGGTTTTCCGATACGAACCAGCAGCACTGCAAGCTGCGCGGCTCATTTGGCCTGCCGAAAGGTTCACCCGCAGGTCCCGATCATCTCGACTTCCAGCAAGACCATGGCTTCACGCCGTACTTCCGTCAAGCGCTCACAGCCCGCAAACCGATAATCATTCGGTTCGATCAAGATCCTGTTGCTGCAGATTTAGTAAAAGATGTTGACTGGCAAGGCTTCGGTGATCCCTGCCGAGCAGCAGCTATTTGCCCGCTAAATCCAACCTCTTCAAAGGATAACATCCTTGGCTTTATGGTCATCGGAATCAATCCTCGCCGGCCATTCGACGAAGACTATCTTCAGTTCATCCTCGTCGCAAGTCGACTATTGTCTACTTGCTTGACTTCAATTCTACTTCATGAAGAGGACATTGGGCGCCGAGAGCGGACTATTGCCAATGCTGAAGCAATGAAGTTCCAACTCAAACAACAATTGACACTATCTCAGCAGGAGTCTGAGCGGAACTTCTCCAAGTTCAAACGCTTCGCGGAACGTGCCGACATTGGTATATTCCTTATAGGCATGGATGGGGTCTACTCGTACAGAAACGAAGCTTGGTTCGAGATGCTCGGTCCAGTGGATCCCGCAGTCGATCTCAATGATGCATGGAAAATGCTCATTGACGATGAGTTTGTTGAAATGGGTCAACAAAAGTTCGAAGCACTCGTCAAGACTAAACAACACCAGTAATTGATATATATCTCACGATGTGCGATAAAGCTTATGATTGACAGGTCGTTCGAGTTACGTCTCAAGAAGAGATGGAATGCGCCGAGTCAGCATTTGGATGATACATATCCCGAGAAAGAGCCAATGTGGGTCATCACATCGATCTTCCCCGAGCTCAATGATGAAGGGGAAGTAATAGAGATCATTGGTTGCTGCACTGACATCAGGTATGAAATCGCGTCGACTGACTATTCTTGTACTAACAATTACTTCAAGTCAACAGAAATGGGGCGAGAAGCTACAGGCTACCCAGGCAACAAGAGCTCGGGAGTCTAAGCGCAGTCTGGAGAACTTTATCGACACGACGTCGCACGAGATGCGAAATCCTCTTTCTGCCATCGTTCAATGTGCAGATAGCATCATTTCAGCTCACAAAAGCTTCCACAGGTCGACAGACTATCAGAAAGCCTACCAAAGCATACTGGAGACCACCTTGGACGCTGCCGAAACTATTGTTCAGTGCTCGAAGCACATGAAAACCATTGTTGACGATGTGCTTACCATGTCCAAACTGGACTCAGGGTTGTTTGTAATGACCCCAGTTGATGTAAAGTTTGATTCGATTGCAAGAGATGCGGTGAAGATGTTCGAAGGTGAGGCCAAGTCAGCTGGCGTGGATCTGCGATTCCAACTTGAGGATTCATGCGGAAAGATTAAAGTTGATCATGTTTCGCTCGACCCGACCAGGGTGTTACAGATACTCATTGTAAGTACATGACACATACCGAAGTGCGACTGCTAACAAAGAAGAATCTTATTACCAATGCCATCAAGTTCACACGACTGGAAGAGATACGAGAAATTTCTGTGAGCCTGGGTCTCTCTCTTCAGCAGCCAACCCACAGTTTTAGCGTGCCGTTCTCACGTAGTTCGGAAGCCTCAGAGGCGGCGACATTACAAGCGGATTGGGAAAAGGGAGAGATAGTAAGCCGACAGTGAAAGAGAAATCCTGAATCTGTTGCTGACCTAAAAAGGTCTATGTCATCTTCTCCGTGCAGGACACGGGTCGTGGCTTGAGCGACGAAGAACACCAGCTTCTTTTTGCTCGCTTTTCTCAAGCCTCTCCACGTACACATATCGACTATGGTAGAATCTCATTGCAAGAGTGACAGTGCTTCTTACTGACGTGTGGCAGGTGGTTCCGGTCTCGGTCTCTTCATCTCACGACGCCTCACCGAAATGCACGGCGGCGCTATTGGCTTCGCATCCAAAGCCGGCATCGGAAGTACATTCTCCTTTTACGTGAAGAGCCGCAGGAGCGCAACTCGTCCCCACTTCAACCGTAAGGAAAGCGATGCCATCGTTAGTCTGAGTATACGCGCCCAAGAGACGCTGCTTTCCAGCCGATCTCACAACGAAACGGATGGAACGCCCGAACCTGCCGTTCTTGCGAACGATATACCACACGAAGATCTCCACGTTCTTATCGTCGAAGACAACCTTGTGAACCAGCGCGTCCTCGCTAAGCAATTACGGAACACGGGCATGCAAGTTGCTGTTGCAAACCACGGTGGGGAAGCCCTTGAATACCTGCGCATGACGAAGTACTGTATTTCTGATGGCTCTGGGAAGCCTTTGGCGCTTATCCTGATGGACTGGGAGATGCCGGTCATGGATGGATTGACATGCGTCCGAAATATCAGAGAGCTGCAGAAGGAAGGTGTTGTGAGAGCACATGTGCCTGTCATCGCGGTGACGGCTAATGTTAGGAGCGAGCAGGTAGAGGTGGCGCTCAAGGCGGGGATGGATGATGTGATCAGTAAGCCATTTAGGATACCGGAACTTTGTGCTTGTATACAGAAGACGTTGAGGAATACGGCTAGAGCGTAGCGAGTTGGAATACATGTTACTACTCCCAGCACTCTGGCTTGAGAGGTCGCACAGTCTTTGTTCGTCGGCTTCATGCTCGTCGGCTTCATAGCAAGGTCGGGCAAGTGCTACTTCTAATCTTGTTCAAGACGATGTGGGCGAGAAGATGGTCGAAAACATGCTCTGTCCTTCGGAGACGCTACCCGACGGGAACGACAAACATTGCGCTGCTTCGTTGCCGCCGCAAGGCACCCGCATTCCGCACGGCCACTCCGCAACTCTACTCCGAACCTGTGGATTCACATGCTGAGCATGCTCGCAACAGTCTCGCCATCAATCACGAATCTACGTGCGCCATCGCGAACATTCTAGCTCACGCAGCCGAAATTCGTTGAGCCGCACGCGCCAGCTGACGACCAAAATAGCCACCAATCTCCCTCCTTCCCTCTAGCACGACGAAACATTCAATTTTGCGCAAACAGCGACTATGACACACGAAATGGCCTTTAGAGGTAACTCGTGTGTCAAAGTCAAGAACATGATGGTTGCGCAGTGGGACCTTGCGGTATAAAAAGTCTGATGAGGCTGAGCCGATGAAAGCCGACAACGCCTCTCACCACGTTCTCACGAGTACCTGACGGGAGCTAAGCGGTTAACGGAGATCATGCCATCGCCATTAGCTATGTTCGGGTTGATTATCTACGGAAAAGGTTTAGTCAGGGCAGATGTGAAAGGTACATGATGACGTCTTACGGTGTGCGTTGTGGCTTCTAGACACTCGGTAGAAACCAAGGCGAGGCGATACTACTTTGCTAGACCCACATGTGCGACTGTTGCGAAAAATCAGTCACGATGCACGTGGGAGGATGTGTCCAAGATCTCACGATCGTTTGGGTTGTGATGGAAAGGGGAGGAAAATTTCTTCATTGTGCCATGGGGTATATAAGGGGCGGGGAGGTGGGTTCGTTGGAGGAGCATCAGCATCAAGCCATCATCAAGTCTACTGCTACACTCCAAACTTCAACTTCGATACCGGAGAACTCTTCCATATATCTCGAGTCACCCAAACAACCAACGCAACAAGCTCATCACATCCACCAAAATGAACAACCTCGACTGCCACCCGCGCATCATGTCTCTCTCCTCCGCTTCAACCCCATCTTCCATCCCCACAACTCCCTTCTCGCAGTCTCGCCGTCAATCCCACGAGTCAGCGCACGACGCCCACCACTTCGTCAACCAAGAGGAAAAGACGCAGCACAAGCTCAACCTCAGCATCAAGAAGATGTGGGAAGGCGTCAAGAAACACGCTGTTGAACACCACAAGAGCGTCAACGCTGCTTACATGGCGAGCTATGGATGCGGTGCTCCCACTAAGACTGTCACTCAGAGCAAGCCGTTGTAGGTGGAGCGACGGTGGTACATGGAGACATGGATGAAGACTAAGAAAGAGGAAGAGGAGGATATCAACGACGACACGACGACCAAAAGTGCATTTCAAGCGAGACAAAAAGTGGATTTTTATATCGAGCATTATACCCCGACGAACGATTAGTAGCGCCGAGGAGGAGCTGGGACAGTGGCTCTTAATACTGTTGTAATACCTAATAATACACCTGCAAGACTTTGTTCAATAGTTCATTCCTGAAACTGAATACGCATGTGATTGTTGACATGAAAGAGATGACGGCGCTAGGACTACTGTTGCTGTGATATCGTTTCTTCATCCTTATACCGGATCTGTCAAATTCGATCTTCTAGGTGGCTTCGCCGCTTCAACCGCATCTCTCAACCATTTCGGCACTTCCTCCTGTTCCTCTCCCCCTCCTACATTCCCGAACAAACTTCCCAACCACCTCCCACTCATCAACATCTTCCTCCCCTCATCCTCGCCCTCATCTTTGATGTGCACAGCAAGTCCTCCACTCCCCACCACACTCTCAAGGTACGCCTTGAATCCCGGATAAACAAACATAGCCGCCGTGCCGCCACTAGCCCAAGTAACACACGCCCATTTCACCTTCTCCCAGTCCTCTTCACTCCCGGCGAAATCTTTCACTGCCGTTCTTACGCTATTCTTGTCTAGTTCTTCCAGATTCTCATCTTCCAGTATCTTCTTCACGGCCTCTTTGATTGATGTAACGGTGGATGGTGGGAGAAGCCAAACGTTATCGATGTCCTCGGTGCCGATCTCTAATGCACGGCCGATGATGAAGTGCTCGAGCGAGTCACCACCATAGCCTGTCGCGGTGGGAGGAGGAGCGAAAGGCCATTTATCCCATCGAGCGGGTATATCAAGCGACAGACCGGTGAAGTAATCTTCTTCGACTAGGTCCAGCCATCGCAGTTTGTCAACTGGGTGGAGAAGTGGTTGGTAGCCGCAAAAGGAATGGTCCCACATGTGCCCAATCGTACCGTCACTGATGCGAAGGAAGGTGGTATAGTCGGATGGGAGAGTAACACCCAGCTGGGCCTCGGCTTCTGCGATCTGCGCTTCTGTTGCGGGGGAGCTGAAGAGGGAGGTGTCGGTGACATGAGCGTAGAACTCTTGAACGTTGGGATTGGTTTTTACAGCTTGGGTAACGTGTTCTGCGACCTCCAAGAGTTCTGGTACGGACATGTTCGCTGATGGTCTGCTACGATCATTCGTGAGTCGCTCGGTCAAAGCAATCTCGAAGTCGTTCGCGAAGGATGTGAGCGCTGCTTCATCGACGTTGAGCTGTTGTCTTAGTGCGCCGCTTTTGTACAGTTTCCAGGCTTGTCTCGATCCAAATATCGTGAGGTTTTCATGGTACATTTCCCCTAAACTGTGCGCTAGCCATCGTAATAGCTCCTCAGATGTTGGAGCTCCACGCGAGTTTCGTACTCCGCCCGCGCTGTGCTTCTTATGATGGGCTTCAGCTGATAACACCAATTCTAGTGCTTCGACCAAGCCACCCCTCACTTTGCTGATCTCGGGTGTTGAACCTGCGGTCTCAAAGCCCTGGATGATGTCTCGCGCATCAATAAGCATCCGAGTGGTGGTGGGTGGGCGGTCGGACTCAGTCATTCGAAGCTCCAGCTCTCTCTGTATATCATCCCGGGTGACCGTGCTACCATTTTCCTCCGTGCCACCATCGCTGCTTCTCTCCTTGGCTCGCCTTTCCCTCACAGCCCGTCGTACCTTCTCTTCTTCGCCTTCGGGCCACGGCACCCCATCGTCTTTCGCACGCAGATCCCAAAGATACCAAAGATCTACCAACTTCCGGCATGGGAAGCTGTCGTGGTAGAAGTCATAGTCGTTGAGTCTGCTTAGCAGACGTCCTGCAATATCTGTGCAGCCTAGAAGAGCGAGCTCTGGAATGATGCGCGAGGTGTAGACATATAGGCTACTGTTGTCGCAACAAGATATATAGGACTTGATAGAAGGGACCGACGGGGAAGCCATGATGATATTGTTGGGAAGGTTATTGACGCGTTCTGGGTGATGGTCGCGACGCGTTCGAAGGCGGGACTGACGTCATGTGGAGATTTAGGCAACCAAGAAGGTCACGACGAATAAGGTCTTAACAAGAGGTGTATACTGTCTTCCCTTTTCTGTCTCTTGCCTGAACAGTATTTCGCGACCGTTATTAAATTTGTGCTTTGGGAACAATGAACAGGACACGGCAAGATACACCAGGGAAAGGAACATACAAGAAGAATCTGTTAGGAGCAATTCAAGTTGGAGTGGCTGATACATATTTTGAAAGAATGTGCAACAAGGCCTGATCAGACGCGCGACGATACCTTTCATCGAAGGCCTGACATATGAACAAGCACCATAAAATACTCAGACCTCAAGATTGATAAGTGACGACACCATTCGTCGAAGACCTGACGCCAGAAAAAATGTGAGACAAAATACAGCTCCCAAAGTCCGACTCCAACGACACCAGTCCGAGCACAAGCAGAGTCTTCAGCCTGGCGAGATGGTGTATCGTGAAATGAGGTAAGATGATGCCGAAGTCGAGAGCAAGCCAGTGCCGTGGTGGATAATGGTAGTGCCTCAAGGAAAGTGACGAAGGAAAACGAGGGAGGGAAATGACGATGGAAATGACTTGAGAGAGAAGGAGAGTAAAAATTGACTGTGGAAATGACTGGAAGTTTGGAGAGACACAGACAAAACCTGGCCACGGCAACCGCAAACGATGCGACCGGGATGATATGGGCAATACCATAATATAGCTAGTGCTGAGGTAAGTTATCAAACTGCGGAGTATTGTCGGTTGATCGGAGTACCTTGAGAGCGAAACCGTCGTCGTGAAAGCGATGTGCGGTGGTGGTGTCCGTCCGACATCGGCGCTACTGACAAAGTTGGAACCAGCATTGCCGATTTTGCTGTTTCGGCGCGTTGCCGTGATGTTGTCACACACCGCGAAGTTGACATGTTGTTTATCTATCGCTATCAGTCACTTCCACATAGTTTAATCATCCCAGGAACTTACTTGATACCAGCTTGAAATCACAATAGCGGTTGCCATGATGTGTTAGCACACGTCGCTTAGTGGTAGTGGTGGTGGGCTTTTTGTGCGCGAACGAGTGGGGCGTACCTTTGTCGAAATGCGGAGACGGGCCGATATTTCGACACAAGAGACTCTGTGCTTGACTTCCGGATCAACTCCCGCAAGTAGGTTAAACGAGGCTAAGAAACAGGCGGCTGTTAGTTTGGAGAGTGGGCGGTGATGGAGTGAGAACGGTGGCGAGCCGCTCACTCTAAGATCAAGCTGAGCTCGGGTCAGAAAGCCGTAGACGCGGAGAGGAGAGCTGAGGCTGAAGTTCTGATATATAGGGAGTCTGTGAATAGAGGCAACAAAGTGAGGTCGATATTGTGATCTGAGACTCGTTGTACGACGACGGTATTGTAGTTACCAACTGTGATTACATATCCACGGGTATCATTAATTAAAACAGCTCAGCAAACATAGGAAAAGGCGCTCTACACCTCCCTCTCTCGTATCCTTGTCCCTTGCTTATGCAACGGTGTCTCATCTCCAAACATACTCGGCGCCGGCGCGTCATTGCTACTCCTCGAGCTGCCCTCCACGAAATCCTTCCTATCTTCATGCGTGATGCGTAGATCTGTCGTGCACTGAATGCCACCCAGATCCAGGCTATCATCGCTATCGATCTTGCTTAGCCCCGGGCTGCGCATGTTTGTGTTATTGCGCTTGGACCGGTTGGTCAGCTGTAGGGAGTGCGGTTGGTGTGAAAGTGCGGCGGACCGAGAGTGCGAGTCGGGGCCTGAAGAGCTGTGGAACTCTTCGGGGCCCATGTCGCTTTGTTTTCCCTGGGCTAGGCGGACGACGAGAGAAGCCATGGACATTTCGATGTTGAGCTTGACCATGTAGACAACAGGGTGGAATTGGATGTATACGACCTGGTTTTTGAGGAACATGAGACCGATGAGAAGGGCATCCATGGCGATGGAGACGACCATTAATTTTCCGTTGAAGCCGACGAGGGGCGCGTATTTGGTCAGGCCATGTTGTTCTACTAGCCTGATCTTGACGGTCCGTAGGAAGTACCAGTTCAAGCCTGCGTCGACGATCAAGATAAGGACTTTACTAATCTTGTCCCAGACGTTGTTGATCTTGACGTATGTATCGCTGATTGGCGGGACAGTATGCGATGGGATCCAGATACAAAAGACGGCGATGTTGATGAGAGTGATTACTACCACTGTTCCCCATTTGAGGTTCCGGATAGTGTTTCGGTGTTCTGCGATGAGGGCAATTCGGTTGATGATGATTTGCATAAGCAACTGGACTTCGAAGACCCAAAAGAACAAGATGAAGAACAGGACAGGAACACTGAGTGTTTGTTCGTTAGCAGGGACTCTTTGTAGTGCATAATCTTCCAGAATACTAACGTTGGTCCGAGTCTGTCATTCAAGAACAGCCATCCGATAATACCAATAACAAGGTTGACAAAAATCTCACCCCATATCATGTAGATATAGGCAGACCGTAACGGGCTGTGGTTCCGCCTTGTCTGCTTGACGGCCTCCCATACTGTCAAGAATCCAAATCCGATGGTGAAGCCGGCGGCCAAAGCGGCAAGCTGGAAGTCCTGGACGGAAGCCGACATGGTGTGGTGAAAGTAAAGCCGAAAGTTGGGGAAGGAGGATTTCGGTCAAAGAGATCCCAGAAGATAAGAGTTCAGGGTCTCGAAATCGACCATATATCGTCGCTGGTCCCAGAAAGGAGGCACGTCCGTTCCAGCAAGCTCATCATGGGTAACTGACTAGCAATGGGGTGGTGTTAGTAGACGGGACGGCATGCACCGTGGAGCTGTCAACTTAGTGAACGACTTGGTTGTCCTGCATCCCTCTAGTCTGCCAATCACCAAGTGTAATTGCTACTCACTAGTAATTCGATGTGTCTCAAAGGACCCTCGGTTATGTTTGCGAATAGACGTGCATTGCATAGTGGGTAGAACCCTTGCCTGGTGTCGACAAGCGGGGCACTACGAACTCTAGCGTCCGACATCCAAAGTGCCACTCGGAAGTTAGATGTGTAAGCCTGCCATTCGAAAGTGAGTGTCATCTTAGACCTAAGATTGGGCACGGATGATGTGCATCCAGAGACGTAATATAGTTGCCGTCTTTGATAGATCCTAGGAATCCCGGCCGTCTTCTCAGAACATCAAGTGCATATTCCCAATTTGTTGACAGTCAAGTCATGGTGAACATAGATGTCGCGATGATGAATCCGAAGACTGGGATTTTCGGGATTTTCCCAAGGTTATGTCACTGCGTGGGTCCGCCGATCTTCAAAGTTGCTGAAGACCGTTGATACACTATGCATGGATGCACGACATGCGACTCCACCACCCGACCAGTAAGACGCAGATTCTGCACCGCCACCTCGTCGATTTGCCTATCAGACGAACGCACAGCACTCATTCAGTGTCGCGTGCCTGCCGCCATTGCGCAAGTCTAGATGCCGAGGTACCTGGCCTGTATACGACGTTCACCGATGACTGAGACAGAGCTGGTACTCATCAGGCGATGATACCCACATGAGACCATGCCGAAGCATGGGGTCGTCTCTGCTGGTGTGTTCTGGGCATGATTGTGGCTTCCGTCGCGGCCCCTGACTACAAGAGTGAAAAAGACCGAAGAAGACCCGCAATTGCACATAACGATGTCTGTGGTCTGTCGAGCCCAAGATCATGATAGAATGCTAGTGGCCGACATTGACCGCATTAGCAGTGTGTACAGAGTCATGGAACATCGGATAGAGATTCTGGCTCAGCTGATCGTAATTCTACAATTTTCCGATGCTGCGAGAGAAGGTTAGCTACCTGCGGGTCGGAAAATGAATGTGTGGCGTTCTCCCTTGCGATGTCCAATCTACTGGAATTCTTCGTTTCCAATCGGCGCATTTCCGGTCTTCCGACAGTCTGGCCAAACGCGTCCCTGCAACACGGAAAAGCCTGTGCGCAGACGTTCTCGCTAACTGAAGAAATGGCGGCGCATCGTACAGATCTGGACCAGGTCTCTCAGACCCGTGTGTGCGCTCGCTGCTTGTATTGCGCCATTCGTGTCTCGTCGCGTCCAGCCGCAGTCAAAGTTTGTCAAACGATGTGTCAAGGCCAAGGAGCGCTACCGAGTTTCGTGAGGAACAACGGCATCACCTGGAGCTGGCATCTTGGGCGAGTCGCAGCCCAAGCCTGGCGCGACGGATCAGCGGCATGTCACACTAGGCAAAGGTACACTGGTAGGTAGTTTGAACTCAGAAAATTGCTTCCAGAGCGAAAGAGGAAGTACATACAGCATAAGGTTTATTTGGCACTCAGTTCCCGTGTCTGACACAAGTCAGACATACGTCCGCCATCGCTAGTTCACAGCTTTCATTTGTTTCTCCATTTCCATTGATGTTCGAAGGGTGATCAGTCTTCTGTATCGATGCCAAACTCTTCTTGGACTTGTACTATCCGTACGCCCCGCTGATCCGCGATAAGACCCATCAACCCCTGACCCACATCTTTCAGTTCGTTGTATTCATGCAGCAACTTGATGTGTTCTTTAACGATCTGGTTCGCAGCTGCCATGATTTCGATCTCGGTAGGTGCATCGTTTGTATCGCCTGGTTCGGCGTCCAAAAGGGCGTTCTCTTCCATGAACACTTGGATGGCTGGAAGTGAACCGAGAGATGCCAGGAGCGCAGACTTCTGTGCTTTCAGTCCGTCGAGAGTAACTTCCTGGGGTGTCTTCGGTGGAGATGTCTCTGCAGCTGACGACGTGGGTTGCGCGCCAGCATGTGGTTGGGCGTGGGTAGCTAGTTCGGCAGCCGATGAACTAGCATCGAAGATACGATCTGCGCTCTGTTTCGATAATGCCACCTCGTTCACGGCTGAGTGTTGTTTCGCGGATCCCTCATTCAAAGCCTGTTCCTGACCGATCATCGAGGTAGCCTTTTTTATGCTCATGGAAGCTTCGCTAGTGTCGATATCCATCTGCGAGATATAAAGCGTGGTTCCGGGATCTTGGGCCTCACAGTGTTTGGAGCCACCACTTCTGTTGTGCATGGTTTCGGTCGGGAAAGGTGATGGGACTGAGACTTCAGCGAGTGCGTCATTTGATGCGCCAGTTAGAGTTACTGGAGTGGGAACCTATTGAATGTGAGCGGATGAAATGGATGAGCATTGATCGAGGACAGACTGTAATCTCGGTCGAGTGTTGATCTATCTTATCACCACTTGCAGCGTGACAAAGTGCTTCGGTTAACTGCTGGGGCCGACCGTCGCGCGTGGCATAATCTTGCAATTTACATGTTGACCACCCACTCGGTACTTCCAAGTCAACACCAGCATCTGATAGATCATGTCCAGCGGTGCTTGGTGCTTTTGATGACGCGTCCGGCGTGGTGGGATGTATGCTCCCAGTCGCTCTCTGCTCCATAGCAATCGGGTTGATGCCACCTGCAGTAGACTGTTCTTGACAGCCGGCTGCAAAGTCATGTTCAACATTCTTTGCCATTGCATCCTCTACAGGTTTAACTTCTCTTTGTGCTGCAATATTGTCTTTGGCCGTCTGATTAGTGCTCCTTTGTCGTCGGATATGGATATCTGCTCTTTTAGCTGGCGTATGACTACATAGTTGCAATGCATCTGTTGGCGAGGGTTGTGCCGCCGCCACGTTAGACTCATCTGATATGTCTGCAGTCTCGGGTTCCGCTTTTGACAAATGCAATTGTGAGTGCAGCCCCAGGTCGTGTCTGCCCACTTCAATGGTGGCTCCTTCGTCTTGCGCTATGCTGGTATCATGAGGTGTCATGTTAGTCTGATCAACTTTTGACGCGTCGACGTCTAATGAAGCGCCATGACGATCGACATCCAAGCCCTCAGCAGCGCTGGCATTGCGTTGGGCGAGTGCTTGGTGAAGGCCATCTGCCTCATGTAGCGCGTCTTGTCGCTCTTGGTACGGGGCGCCTGCCATTGCGCAAAGCTTGTCCGTTGATTCAAGAGCAGGTGACGACGGCATTGAATCATCTTCAGAATCCGCGATTTCGGTAACACCCTTCTCGAAAGCCATGTCGGGAGTCGCGAAGCTGAAGCTGCAATTCGGCGTTGGTGTCGGAGATGATGGTGTTGATCGCTCCGCCGGACTGTGGCGGAAGCCAATGACGGTGGCGCCAGTCGTTCACGTAAGCACGAGATTGCGACGACGCATACAAGGGAAACAACAAACACACTCGCCTGCCCATTCGTTCCCGCCTTAGCACACGCCTGATGCCATCCTGAAACTCTCAACGCGGCAGACGACGACGATAATCACCTGCTCGTGGCGCCAGCTGCAGCTCCGCGAATCTTGTTCAGAAATACCCACATCGACATGGCCATTACGATAAGAAGAGCGGCCTTTGCGGCGCTACTTTACACCACAACTGTCACAGCGCATGAGCACCAGATGGATGCGATACCAGAGGGCGATGCTATATCACCTGACCCAATCGTGCGTTAAGAGACGAACCCGTTGTAGTCAGAGCAGATTGACTGATGGTTGCTGTAGGACTCAATATTATGGACGCACATCCTGATCCAATCAGTAGCTTGGGGAATCATCTTCCCCACTGGTATGGTGCTGGGGGTATGTCGTCACCTCATAGCGGCCCCAAGGAACATGGATTGACAATTCCACCAGATAATACGATCGAAATGGCACGTCCCTGTGCAGTCCCTCGGAACCGTCCTCGCAATCATCGGCTACTTCCTCGGCCATAAGCACAAAGGCAGACAGTTCACCGAGAACATCCATGCCCAGTTCGTGCCTGTCCTAATGCTCATGTTGGTCTCTCAAGTTGCTATGGGTATTTACCTCAAGCTACATCTTGAGAAGGGTATAAACGGGAAGATACGGCATGTAGTTGTCAAGGTGCATGGTGTGGTTGGAAAGGCTATGCCAGTGGTGTCGTGGGTGCAGTTTATCTTCGGAGGTATCACTGCCCTTGGCTTCTGCAGGGCGGATCACACCGGACAATGTTTGGCACACTTCATCATGGGAAGCGCTTTCATCGCATACGGCATCATCCTCTTGATCCTGCTTCTGGTTGGACAAATGTGGCTGAGGAGGACCGGAAGGAGCCAGGAGTTCTTCGACTCGCTCGTCATCGCTGCGTGGGGCTGCGTGAACACTTTCACTGAACACCGTTGGGGAGGACCATGGGTACACAACGACCTTCAGCACACGTCTATGGGCATCGTATGGTGGGCCGCGGGTCTGGTCGGTGTCTGGCTGAGCCGAAAGCGCAATGGACAACCGAAGCGGAACCTCATTCCTGGTATCATCATCCTGATGACTGGCTGGGCCATGTCCGCACATCCCCAACATCTCCCGATTTCGACCATGATTCACACCATCTTTGGCTACACGCTCATGGCTGCAGGTACCGCACGTATCATTGAGATCTCATTCGTGCTCAAGGACCGAGCTTCCGTTGCCACCGATGGCTCAGATCCGAACAGCTTCCAATACTTGACACCATTCCTGTTAATGGCCGGAGGTTTCATGTTCATGGGCGCCACCGAAGAGCAGATGAAGCTGCTATCAGATGCGAACGTCACACACGTGTCGTATGTGCTGATCTTGTACAGCATCGCTTTCTTACTGTTCCTTTGTAAGACTTATCTAAACCCTTCAGTACTGTCCCCGGCTAATGTATGTCTAGTCGTCAACATGCTAATCCACCTCTACGCCGTATACACATGGGGCCAAGACGACAAAGCTGATGCCGAAGCACCCCTCACGAACGGCCATGCGAACGGACATATCAATGGCTACACCAGGGTTGACCGTAGGGTACGAGATGCTGAGGAATTTGAACTGGAAGGCCTTGATTCAGATGATGACGATGAGGATTCGTCGCGTCTGAACAAGGAGCACAGGTCACTGACTGCGCAGCATTGAGCCCTCCAATTTTTTTTTGTTGATATAGACTCTTAGGCATACAGGAATAACATGCGTGGAATATTTTTTTATCAGTCGCTACGATGTTACACCGCACGCTACTTAAAAATAGTCGTGTTGTTCAAACAAGTGGCCGGCTACGTGTGTTGCACTTGCCAATGTGAGAACATCATGAGTGGCCAAACACCGTACAGCTTTGCCTGCATGCACTGCGCCTCAGCCTCAGCCTTGTACGCCCGCCCTTATGCCCCGCATCTCCTTCTCGCGCTTCCCTTCCTCTCATTTCTCACACTGATCACAGTTGGCGCAGCACCTCTTGCTATGGCAGACCCATTTTCCATCACCGGCAGCGCTGTCGGTGTTGTTTCTCTCGCGATCCAACTTTGCAAGGGCCTAGAATGGTATGTCAGCGGTGTCAAGGACGCAAAGGACAAGGCTGAGCAGATTGCGGCGGAGACGGAAGAGCTTGCGAATCTACTTGAACTACTCGAGTCCATCATTGGTCAAGTGAATCAGTCCCAGTCCGTGTCAGCGACGCATACCGGTATTGCATCGTGTGCAGATGCTATTGCGATTATTAGGAAGAAACTCAAACCGGATGATCAAACGTCGAGTGGCGGGATCAAGTCGAGCTTGAAGAGGCTGGGCAAGCGGATGGCTTTTCCGTTCAAAGAGGCGGATATCAAGTATTGGAAGGACGCTCTAAATACGATACAGCAAAGTCTACAGACTGCGCTACTTGCGCTCGTCATTGATCGACAACGCCTGGCCTCTGAAGATGTTAGGCTACGTTTCAACCAGCTATCCATGGAGCAAAGCACGCAGCATGTTTCTGGCTTACAGCTCCAAAGAGATAATTTCGACAGGACCCAACTTCAGCTCGCCGGACAATCACAAATCCTTGACACAGGGTTCACAGCCACATCGCATAGCCTTCGTAGTCTTCATACCGATGTACATAAATTACAACACTCTATTGTCTCTCAAACTCCATATCTGGGTCATTTGCCACGACTCCAGTCTACTCTTGAGCGCATGGTACTCACGTCTTTCCCCCTACGCGTTACTGACTAACAGAAGCCAGGAAGCAAAACTTAACGAAGTATGCTTGACGACAGACTCTACACTGGAAACCGACGTAATGAGCCTGAGATCGCTTCAACGAAAGGGTCGAAGGTTGAACCGACGATTCGCAAAAGTCACATGCACATGCCAACCGCAGACCTCCGCGCTTGGCTATCAATCAAGACAGCTCGCACTCATATGCACCAGAACCTCGAATCACGACCCTCAATGTCCACAGTCCTCCATTCAGGAAGCAGTAACAGATCTGCAACTCCGGGCTACACTGTGTAGTTTCATCCTCAGAAAGAAGGTTTCGCTGTCGCTTAAACTATCTTATGGCGCTGGATTCTTGGTCACACAGAATCTGCAGTGTCACCATGTTGTTGATCGGTCATCTCCTGCTTTTGCCCTTGTTGGAGATCTTGTGGAGTATGAAGCCAATATGTCGGAAGAGATCTTTCGTGGAGAGGTCGACAGATTATTTGCAATGTTTCAGCACAGACAAGCGTCACCACATGACCGACTAGAAGATGGAAGCACGCTTTTACATGTACGTACATGATGCTCTGTGAGTTCTTGGTGTACACTAACCGTAGTATAGCACTTATGTATCTTTGCTAGATATTTATTATCATCTGAAAACAGATACAGCCTTCAAGCCACTGCGAACCTTCGCTATCTCTTCACAGTCCTCCTTCCCCACATGTCAACTGAGGCATTGGAAACAAACGACGAAGGCCAGTAAGTCTGCATTGAAACTTCCTTCTGATCTCACCTTTTTATGATAGATCTGCGTTATTATACTGCTTGAAGTGGCAAAGCTCATTCGTAACAGTACATGCGTGGACGAGCTTGTGATGAATGTTCATCCACAATATTCAGACTTCTACATGAGTCTCTTCACTACGCTATTAAAACACGATTTGCAAATTACCCGGTATAGTTTACTGCGAATGGCGTATATAGGCACGGGGCAGTCAATACTTTTTGCTGGATTCCCATTCGAAAGTTTCGTCAACCCATTGTTAGACGACAGCGAGCTATTAGAGGCGATACTGATGAAATCCGGCCATCACATCAGGCGTGTCCTTAATCAGGCTCAGGACCCGCAAGGTCTGGACCCCGAGTTGGTGTTCCACGCTCTTGTCATGGCTACCATCAGTGGTTGGATAGAGGGCTGCAAAATCATGGTTGAAGCCGGGCTCATGGCATGCCTGGACAAAGACCATAGCATTTTCAATCCTGCTTTCTTGCTACGATGCTCAGTTGGAACAAACCGATTGGACATGCTGCAATTTTGGCTGTCACAAAGGGAAAAACACAAGTCCTTCCAGCTCGGCGTCATTGGCAGTGTTGAAGACATGCTGGACGCCTTTTACGGAAATACGAATGCTTCCTATAACATTGACGAAATTCGAATTCTTATGGATTATCTCTTCAGTTCAAGGCACGACATCAGGCTGTTGGTAGAAGAGCATGGAGTCCATTATTGCTGTAATAACGCTCAGAAATACCTACCGGATGCACATGCTCAATGCATGCTCAATGCATTGGTTAGCAGTGGGTTCGAGGTACCGCAACATTTGTGGCCAACAAAGAAGAGCCTTTATTACATGTCCATCAGATACTCAGCTTCGAAAGTTGCATTACTCGACAGTCTTGAAAGGGTAGGCTTTCGTGAGATCACTCAGGAAAGCTTCGAGTGTAGGGTGGAGAAATCTTGCTCGCCTTTGCTGTATCTAGTGACGCAAGAGTACTCTGTTACACATGCGACGAGGCCATTAACTCAGCGCGACCTGACAGTCCAATGGTTTCTTTCGAGAGGGACGAATCTGAGAGAAACGTGGCCAGGATCGGACGTTACTGCTTTACATTGTTTGGCCTGGCAGTCTGCAGAGTACTTAGGGCGATTTTGTGAAATGGCATACGGCCATCAAAGCTATACAATGGAAGAATTCTGGGCTTACGAAGGCTTCGAGTTCCTCATGAAAGATCAAATCCTTGATGGTTGCGGATGTGGGTGCAGCAGCTCGGGCTGCAGCTTCCTATCATGCTTTTGGAAGGAATTGTTCGTGGGGAATTTCTATTGTGTACATTTCCCCTCCATTTGCGACGAATTCGAAAATGCGATTGAGATGCAGCGCACTATGGTGGATAACGACGATGCGAATCCATCGCGGCGGCGCTTTTCGATACTGCTACTCAACTTGACCCTTTGGATTGATGAAGCAGCAAGGTCTCTCGAGCTTCGCCACATCATACACGAGTACATCCGCTCATTCGTATTCTCATACTTGGAACTAAGACACACCTGCTGCGATATCAACCGCATCGGGCATTGGGGTAAAGAAGATCCTGATTTTATCAGACAACCGTGTCCTCGGTACTCTCCAAAGGAAGAAAAACGCATAAAAAACGAAGACGCACACCTACTCGCAGTTCTCGAAGAGCTAGTACCCTCGCTCATCTCTCAATACAATTCTTTCGGTGGAAATCTTCAGAACTTTGTCATCGATGTTCTACTTCCGACAATGCGTGCAACTGCGAAAACGTTGAAAGAGGAGGACAAAGCACTATATGCGTTTGGAAGAAGAGAACTAGGTGTTATCATGCATGAGGACGAGGCTGAGTCGGAACAAGACGACAGCAACGAGGAAGAGGAAGAAGCTAATGTTGAGGAAAGTTCGGATGACGAGTATTGAGTGCGCAATTCAAGATCTGAATAGTTGATTAGAGATGCGCATACTAGCGGATATTAAGTGCTTTTGGGCAGTGGACGTCATTGTGCCTGCCGCGAAAACCTTCGACATCAGTATCATAATTTCGCCCATCTCGTCCTCCGATAAACATGATCCAATCTATTATCTCCAAATTACATGCCATAATTGCATGGTTGGTTTCTAGCACCTTCGAACAAACAGCGACTGTCTAGCTACAAAAAGTTCGCAACGTCTTGGGAATTGTACGAGACCACGACCTTTGGCAAAACATCGAAACCTTTGGGGGCTCTTTACATGATGCTGAATCACTGAATGGGTATACAGACACTCTTGATGCTTCGATGTGTCATCTCTACTACATATCACACCTTCTCAAAACAAAGAAAACGTACCACTATGCCTGCATCTCTCGCCCTCTCTTCCAAAAACCTATAAGCCTGCTGCAGGCTGAAGTATGACGTGTAGAAAAGAGCCGTTGCCTCTCTCCTACTCTCTTCTCCAACAGCCTTTCCTTTGACAATAAGAACCGAAACTTTCGTTAACGCCCTACATGGGAATTGGAGGACCGAAAAATAACAGAGGAATGAGCAGTGTTTGACCTGCTTCGAGTGAGAAACAAAACCACGTGGAATGTTTTATTCAACACTTCCTCTTACTCCTCAGTAACATTTGTTCTTTGGACTGAACGCCAAAATATTTTCAACAGTCTCGCATGAGAAATGGAGAGCACGAAAAATAAAAAGTCAGATGGACCATGTCCTGATCTGCTTGAATACAGGCCACAAAACACATACGATACCCTGTCTCAGCTGTTCCTCTTGTGCTCCTTCCACACCATGCTCACTATTACTAAAAACACCAAAAGAAACGGACAAGAGATCCATGGAAAGTGGAGACTTCAAAATCCTGCATCAAGTACATCATGTCCGCGTTTCTCCTGACCAAACGAGAAGTGTATAAGAGACTTCCTTTCTGCTCTTCCTCTTCCTCTTCTCAACAACTTTCGTTTGAATAGGAGACTAAAGTTTATCGAAGGCATCGCGACGGAAGCAGAGATCGGAGAACCAAAAGTGGTGTCAAACTCGCAGAACGTCAAGCGTGGGTGTGTTAACAGAGCATTTATCGTGGCCTACATGATCTAAACTAGCAGCCCTCCCTTTCACGTCCAAAAAGCCGTCCATACGACGCTATGAGTACCGCTGCGTTGCATCCACTTCCATCGAGTCAGATTAACGTATTTTGTTTACGACATTCGTAACTTCGTAACTTCGTAATACGTATGCATCTATCTAATCAACTAGAGCGTCTGGTCTTCTTCAACCTATTCCTACTCTTCCCTTTACCCTTTCCGCTATCCTGTTTCTCATCACCTTTCTTCTCTCCATCTTCTCCATCATCGTCATTGTCATCATCGTGGTCGTCTCTATGACTATCGTGAGCCTGTCCATCACGACCCCTCTCCCACATGCTCTCCTCAACCCACGTCGACTCCCGACTAAGCGGTTTCCGGCTCAACCTAGCCTCCTCGGCACCCCTCAGATACCTCTTCCGTAACTCTTCATCGTCAAGTACATGGAACGAGATATCCGTATCGGACCTCACCAACGACTTAATCTCATGATCCTCAACCGATGAAGGCGACACGGGCCAACACTTGTCCCTCTCCTTCCCTGGCGTAAAAGCCGGGCTCGGCGGCGACAACGGCTCTCGCGGCGACTCCGGTGTCCTCAACCCATCTTCCTCTCCATCCTCCGGATTCTCCACGAACAAATGCCCCTCAATAACCGTGCCCCTCGTCCCCTTCTTCCCAAACAATTCCCTTTCTAAACCCCCCGTCTTCGCTCGAACCAGCCCTTTCCCACCCAACCCCGTCCGCCGCCTCGCCGCAACCACCATCGCGAACGCTGCTCTCAACGGCGTGAGTCGATACCCCTCCTTCACGAGCTTACAATTGAACTGCGCATCCTGCCAAAGCACATACATACTCAGCGTCCAAGCCGCCGTAACAAAGATGAACAAGCCCGACATGAGCGTCGCGAAACCCCATTGGTACGACGGATTCGCTGTATCAGGGAGGCAACGCGATTTATCAATAAGGTAGGAAGAGTCGTAACCCACGGAGTTGTAACAGTAGCCATATCCTCCATCTAGATCGTCGGCGTCATAAGTCTTCCCGTTCACGGTCACGGGGATGGTGGCGTTGCATGAGTATGTGCCGCGGAGGTCGGTGCGTGAATCGGAGCTACTGGTGAGGTTGTCTTCTATCCAGGTCTGTGTGTTGTTGGGGTAGTAGTAGGAGCAGTTTTCGTAACGGGGTTGTTGGTAGTAGTAGTGGTAGTAGTAACTATAGTAGTCTTTGAATCGCTCTTCAGAGGTGACCATGGTGCCGTTGGGGAATTGGCAATCGCCTATTTGTTCAGCTTGGTTAGCAAGCTTTTATTTCATGTGTGTAGGGGGTATTGGGTGCGTACAGTTCTGCATCCTACTATACACGATGCTGTTGTGGTCGTACTGGAGATGATATTCCGCACAAGCGGGTTGTTTGAACGTCTCATTCTTCGTCCCGGTGTTTGTGACGTTAATTGTGCCCTTGATGACCCATGTCTGCTGTAATTGACTCGCAGGAATGATGTTGTTCTCCCCCTCGAGATCAATCCACGCAATACTCGTACTATCGTAACCTGTCATGGCGCCTAGTACGATGGGCACAAGGAGCACGTAGCCTGTCGACCAAAACATGTAAAAGAACAACGCGCGTGTCCTCGCACTCTTCGCAGCCCACAACTCTTTTGTCAATGTCCACAGAGAATGCAATCCGGGGCCTTCCATAGCGATCCTCTGGAAGATTTCAAAACTCGCTGGATGCCGTTCCATCGCTCTGAGTAACGCATCGCAAAAAACGTTATAGCTCGCCCACCAAGACAGCGCCTGCGCGCCTCTTCCAACCAGTAAATCCCACAAGATATCAATCGTCTTGACCTGCGAGAAGCTGAATTTACCAAATGTAAAATCAAGCGCGAAGAGTTTCTCTATCCCAGTAACCGTAGCATTTTGAGGCTGTCCATAGAAACCGTCACCGCAACTCAGCGTTTTATCCGCAAAAATCATCGACATGGGTGTCAAGTAGCTGATTAATGTCATGGGCAGGACGACCCAAATGACCACCAACAAGAAAGCGTAAAACTGTTTCTTGCTCCAGCGCACATGTTTCCAAAATGGCGCATTCTTAATCTTCTTCGCACTCCATTTTGCTGCGTTCCAGATACCCAGACAGGCGTCGTGGAAAACCCAGGTCCAACGGACTTTCCACCGCGCTTTGGACTGCCAGTCCCATGGTGCGAATCGGGATTCAGATGCTACGCTATCGTTTCCCCAGGTTCTGACTCGGTCTCGCAACGGCGCAGTAGCAGGCGTTTCCTCCGAAAGCGTTGTTGACGTCGAATCGACGGATGTACACGAGATGTTTAGATCCTTCTCTTTCTTATCGGCATCACTACTAATTGTTCCGGTGGTGGAACCAGTGAGAAAGGTGAAGCCGACCATCTCGTATCGAGAACCAGCAAAGGCGACGTGAGAAACCGGGTTAGTGAAAATGCATAAACGATACTCGGTGTCGAAGAAGCGAGATGGGGCGGCGGGCGGAGGGTCGTCGTGAGGCTTCTTTCCACATCCACGAGAGAGAAAAGAGAAACGAGGTGTGTAATCTGGGTACCTTGCGATTGTGCACGAGCTGACAGAACAGCCGTTTACGAATCGCGTAGGACGCCTTAGCGGAACTACCGCGGACGGGCTAGTCCTGGTCTTCTTTTTCGGGTGCTCCATGCATGGGTTGCAGGTGTTCACGTCCTAACATTTGCGCGCAAAGAAGCTGCTGCCCATCATCACCATGTAAAGTAAGCCAAAAAGATCCTTTACAGCCTCGCAGATCCATTGCACGCGTTTTATCGTGAATAGACAATACATGCGCGTCGTTCAAGCGTGGAGAAAGAAGGTGATGAGAATGTCCGTCCATCTAGGATGAGGCTGTGTAAATTCTACTAAGCCCAACGCAGCTAGTCCCAGGTACATCTTCATGCTAGTACTAGGGTAAGCCCTGCACACCGCAAGGCAGACATGAAATGATACCTGCAATTCTCCCACGCCGAGAGTGATAGCTAGAGCTTAGCGGACCGGCGTACAACCCTAAAGTCAAGCATCTCAAGATGTCGTAACATGTTTCTTAGATATCATGGCAAGATGAACCGTCCTCAATCGCTCAACTGCCATGCTCATTTTCTTTCACTTAGTTTCGAAACCTTGTTAAAAAGCCCTTCATATTCGTATGGATGGTGTCGAGCTCCAGGCTCAGACCATGCATGCAACTAAACAATGACCCTATGTGTACAAAAACGCCATTTGAAAACTCCAAGTCGACTATGATTAAGCTTGGCATCTCTTCCTCTCAGCTTGTCACCGCTGCCTCATCTTCAACTTCATCAACTACCAACGGGTGTCCCGCTCCGACTGAGGACACTAGCAGAACTGTTGGTGCGTAGAACAGGAGTTGCGCTTCTACTCCTCTCGCGCTCACGGTCTCGCTCTTCCGTTTTGACCCTCTCGCGCGCCTCTTCAACCAGCCTCTTAGCCTCCCTCACATTCCGCATAGTCCTACTAAGCTTCCCCTCCTTCCCATCTTGAATCTTCTGCAATTCGCCCCTCGCTTCAATATCTTCTTTAGTCTTGGTAACAAAGGATTTCAAGCTAACCTTGATATTCTGACGGAGATCCTGACCCTCATCGAAGATGGCGTCGCTGTCGCGGATGGATTTGACGTTTTCGACACGGCGTGTGAGATAGAGAGTGGGACGGCGGTTGGCGGCGGCGGCGGTGGCAGCGAATTGTTCGCGGCGCTGGGCGATGATGCGTTGGACTTCTTCTTCATAGGCTGTCTCGTAGACGTTGATATCGACGTTTGAGGGGGATTCCGAGACGATGCATCCGTCCTCAGGCTCGGGTTGGAAGTCCTCACCTGTGCCAATGTTGAGGAAGAGCGTATCTTCTAGCGGATTGTGTGCATGGCCTTTGCCTAGGGGTGTGGTTGGCGCTGATGACGAGGGATTGATGCCAGTAGGTGTTGAGATGGAATGTATTGGCGCTGGTCGGATTGACATGGTCTCGTTTATGACCTTGGCACCATCAAGATCCGGTACTGTCGGCGCTGTCGGACTGCTAGTAGCAGGTGATTTAGGTGCTGAGCGTTTGCCAGCAGCTTCAGCTCGGAGACTGGGTTTGACATATGCCATGTCATCCATCCTATGGGGAAGCCTTTGGCCCTTGTCGTCGACTTTGATCTGGTGGTGTACACCCTCGGTGGATAGTGCGCCTTCGACTGGTCGCCGGTCGTGCGTGTCTTGTGATTTCGATTTGCGTAATACTGATGGTCGCATGGACATGGGAGGTTGAACGATGCGTGATGCACTACCCAGTATGCTCTCTATACGGTCTGGTCGTCGCCTGAATAGTAGCTGCTTGAAGCGCTTCACCGCTTGTACCTATGAGATTGTTAGCCAAGACGAGTTTCGAAACCGTACTATCAATGCTTATTGTATGTGATAGGGACTACATGCACCTACCACTGTTACCAAGTGACCCATGTTGCCTGTGATGGCGGCATTCACCTCTTCATCGGTAGGCGGATCAATGATGATGGCGACATTCTCCGACTTTGCTAACAAAGGGTCGGTCCCTTGTCGCGTGACCCACGGGTGTTCCTAACCAATCAGTTTTGCGCGATTGAAGCAAGCGGCCAACTCACTCTGATCTCTTCCATGGTGATCCTCTTCTTGGGATCCTTCTCCATAAGCCGCTGCAGGAGATCCTTGAGCTCAGGGTTACACTCGCCCTCGAACTCCAATGGGTCGGTTCGGATCGATTGGTAGAGCTCGATCATACCATGCTTTTCGAACGGTATCCTTCCGAACAAAAGGCAGTACAGCGTACAGCCCATTGACCATATATCTGCAGCTCTTCCCGAAACATGGCCATGCTTGGCAACACACAGCTCCGGCGGCATAAAAGCTGGCGAGCCCGCTGACTTGGCCGTCTTCATCTCGCCTTCCTTGTCGAACATTTCTGATACGCCGAAATCGACAATCTTTAGTACGTCCTCTTCTGTGATCAGGCAGTTGTCTGGCTTGATGTCGCGGTGAATAATACCCTGGGCGTGGACTGGAAGTGGTTAGCATGTGCTTGCAATTGCCCTAGCCTTGACGTACGGTACTCGAGACCCAGTATCATGTCTCTGAACCAACACCGACATTGCTCTTCGCTGTATGGGTCGGCGCGCTCCTCGAGACCAACTTGCATGACGACGCCCTTCTTGCACATCTCCATGACCATGTATAGCGAGTCTTCCTCTGGGTCATCCAGTACCTCAATCAGCGTGACGAGGTTCGGGTGGTGTAGTTTCTTCATGATGGCAATCTCTTCCTTGATCAGCTCAAAGGCATTGTTCTCCTCGGTGACCGAGTGTCGGTGCAGCGGTGAATTGAAGCCGATGCCAGCAGGGAGCGCGCGCATTCGTTTCGCAGCCGTGGGTCGGCGGAGGAGGTTGGATTGAGCGCGTTTTCGTAACCGCGATTTGGAGAATTCCTTGACAGCCTGCGCGTTGATGCGTCAGCGAAAGCCAATGCCTGTACCTCGTAGGGAACCCGCATGGTCTTGTCCAGGCGCATGCGCCGGGGGTGATGCCTTCTCTTTTTGGTGGTGTTCATGTCTAGAGGGCTGGTGTCCTCACAAATTCTTGGCCATATTGGTCTACGGCGAGGTGGACAGCGCCAAAGGAGCCGCGGCCAATCTCCTGCTTGACTAGGTATTGGTTGATGCGGTGTTGGGCGCTGCCGTCATCTTCGCTGTTGCTATACTCGGAGCGGGCATTGAATGTTTCCTGTGCTGTCAGATGTGCTGGCGTATCCTGTGTGGAGTGAGTCGCACCTTGACACGTCTTGTGGAGGAAGCTGCGCGCTTGTGGTGTCGTAACGGGCTTTGGTATGCGGGTGTTGACCTTGTCTAGCATTAGCACCAAGACCAGGACCAGCACCTCCGCGGGGTAGCCATGGCATGTCTCCAGGCAACACGCACATAAACTTAACGGGCGGCGGTCGTCCGGCCTCGCCGACTGCAGGAACGTCTAAGGAGGGTTGGGAAGTGTAGATTCGCAGGTCAGATTCGGATGGGCGTCTGGGGGGAGGTGTCGGGGGTTGTGGCATAACTACCACAGTAGTAGTCGGGCAAGGCGGTAGCTAAGTACGTAGTTGATAAGATTGACACGGGACTAGGAGTGGGTTAGGGAGAAATAATATGGGGAAGTTCGGGACCATGGACTGTGACGTTCCGAGAGTCTAGGATTCAGTTTGTTAGAGGTCCGACTAGAGAGGGGGACAATGCAGCAGAGAGGGGGCCTTTCCTGACATTTCTTTCAGCCTCACCCGTTGACAACACCATATCGCCCCCCGCCTCAACATGCCATAGCCAGGACACTTGGCATCCCGACTCCACCGCCTGGACTGTAGTGCTCCAAGACTCGACTCTGATTTAATTTGCCTTTGATCCACTTCCATCGCCGTCGCTCCGGATACCCTTCTGTCGTGGACCGGCCATTTTCTCGACGTTCAATTGGCATCGGTGACCACATCCGCCCAGGGCGCTTCCCTATTTCCAACACCACCTCCGCATACCAATTACCTTCCCCCGTTATCGCATAACCTCCCTTCTGCTCTCCGCCTACGTCATCTCTCTCGTAATGGTCCTGTACAGCTTCTACATATTTGATCGGCACAGTAAGTAGCCATATCGACCTTGTCATGTGCACGCCGCTGACAGCACATGCCCAGCCGAGTGCATCTACTCGCGCCGCTGGACACCCGCCCGCCCAACCTCGTCGTCGTCCAAATCCGCCGCGCGCCCGCAATCCGGTGCCTCCATCGCAAGCAATGGCGACGTTGTCGCTGCCGTCCGCAAGGGCATGTCGCATTCGGACGACGAGAAGCTAGTCTTTGGTCTGGTCTTCTCCCTACGCAACCTCGTTACCAAGCTGGGTGGCGCCGACGACACGTTCCTGAGCTATCGCACCGGCGAGTACAAGCTACATTACTACGAGACGCCTACGCGCATGAAGTTTGTCATGCTCACAGATACAAAGGTTATCAACCTAAGACAATACCTGCATCAGATCTGGGCAAATCTGTATGTGGAGTATGTGGTCAAGAATCCGCTTGCGCCCGTGGAGCATCCGGGTGGTATTGGCGTTGCGAATGAGCTGTTCGAGAGGGGGTTGGAGGCTTTCATTACAGCGGTCTTGCCTGTATGAACACGACGAGGGCAAGGTCAAGATTAGCAATAGAAGAGCGGCTTCCAGCATATAGGCGTGGCATGCGACACACAATGGGACTAGGAGGGCAGCCAGGCATATACAACAACGCAGACGTAGGACCCCGAGTAGTAGGCGTCCTCAACACCAGTGCGCTCTCGAACCAAAGCATCACATGAAAAGACCCGGAAGTCTACGCAAGACGACTAAGCCTTATCAAAGGTCGACATTCATACAAGCTTCGAGGGGAACCGGGAGCGCCCGAACGATCACACACCCCATCAGGAGATGCCCCACATTCATGTACACAGCCTCACACTAAGTCTCGACTGCGTGGCGCTACGCCCACCACGCATCGTGGTAGTTGGAGCTCTGCAACACGGGCCTATAGACTGAATTAGGTAGACAATATGACTAGAAATACTGTATAGAGTACAACATGTCATACAAAGTCTTTCGCCGCTTCCTGTAGCCCTCACAACTTCACATAGCCGAGGCATAAAGCTGCAGCAAACTACATGTGACACTTTCCAATCACTTTTTGTTGGATGAGTGCATTGGATCACTTCTCAAAAGCATCATTTGTTTCTTGTTTTCATGTCATACATCGTTATCGGGTAACTTTTTCATGTGCATCGAGTGACCACAGCGATGGCAGCACTTTCATGGTCGAATTCTATGCGGGTTTGAGTTTTGGTCATTTTTGATAAGTAAGCGAAACATATGACAGATGGTCTATGTGCAGGAAATGAAGTTCTCTATATTTCTACCCAAGCATCTTTAATACTTGAAGTTTTTGAAATGCTTAGCATGCGAATAAAGACTGTTATCAGTCATAGGCTGCGCGTTCAAATATGAGGAGCTTGGCTAAGTCAAGTCTTGTCAGCGTTCGTTTGAATCACGGAAGATGTTAGTGGCTCTTTGCATCTTCGCAGAGTTGGTGACCCATGGTTCCAGAAACCGAGTTTTTGAGGAGCGTGTACTATGATTTATTTCACTGGTCCAGTACTATGTCGTTACGGGGTTCCCTTTTTCCGCAGCCATATAATGCCCGGCGGCCTTTTGCTTTTCTCTTTCTCTTCTTTAACACACAGACTTTGAGTTGTTCAAAACCCACGTCTCTCATACTCACCTTTTGATTCCGAAACCCACTTTCTCACCCGTCATGGGCCTCGCTAAGGGCACCCTGGAAGACTGCGTACTGAACAAGATCAAGAAGTTCGACGACAAACTCGTTGGACATGCAGCCCAACGGCACACGAAGAATCTCTGGACAACTCTTCTCTCCTCCTGACACTGTCGGCGCCCTAAGCTCTGCCTCCTCCACTGCGACCGAACTCGCACCCGCGCATCCAGACCTGCAAGTCCCCCTCAACCTCTACTCGGTCCATACCTTTGAGTTTATAGGATTCACGACCAAGGCTTCAGAACACCTCCTGAAAAGGTGGACATCTGAAGATGATCAGACCCTGGAACATGTCATTACAACACATGTTCAAGAGTTCTGCGATGACATGACTGCGGACTGGCGTGCAAGTATGAAAAAGCTGGGAATTTCAGGGGATATACAAGCAAGGATAATGGACCCCAACTTCACTGATGTAAGATGCGCCGCATCTCTGCTGTTCTGGATCCTGGAGCTTGTGTCAGAAAATCTCTGGACACTAGAGAACTGGAGTGAGCGGCTCAATCGGAATCTCGCCATCATCAAGTCTGGTCCACAGCAGTTCCCCTCTCTACGCGACGGCGCTCCTCAAAACCGATCGCATTATCAGTGGACCCAACCTGGTAATACTACTCTCTTCCGTGCGACGTCAGCAGCGAAGCTGGTCAACACATTGCAGCCAGACTCTCTCCGCCTAGACAAGATGTGTTTCGGCACAGTCGTACCAAGCGACTTCTCCCTTGATAGAACTGCCTATTATTGGAGTACCGAATACTGGGTCTCGGAGCGATTTGCCGCATACACTGCCAACATCATCCGCGCACCAGCCAACGTCTGCATAATCCGAGCACTGCTGCCACGAGGGCTCTTGGAGGGCAAGAATGTCTGGAAAGTGAATTTTAGCGATGACTGGAAGAAATTAGTTTGGTATTCACGCAATGGGGAACCGTACCCCATAGACATCCAGAAGAAGTGGGACGAGTCTAAGCTCATCATAGGACCAGTCTCAATCAACGTCAATGGGTCATTTCAGAAGATGAAGTCGTGGAAGGACGTGAGCGAGTCCAACACTTTCCGTGTTGGCCCTGAGGAGGGTATGCAGCATGTATGGATTGGGGCGGTAGCAATGGCTCAAATGAACGAGCCCTTTGGAGGGAAAATGGGATATCTTCAAAGGCCAGTGGTTGCTTTGTAGAAACAACGTGTGGGCCGACTGCAAGGCCAAGTATATCTCCGAACCTGAGAAGTGGGTCAAGGACCATTTGCCTTGGAAGTAGGCACATTGAGGAGTGTATGGATGGAACAGCATGGTCGTGGCTTAATGCTTTGTCCAAAATCTCTTTCAAGCTGCTTGGAAATAATGCTGGTATCGGCCAATGTCTACTTACGTGATTGAATCTATTAGAGACTGTAGGATGTGAATACTTTGAAAGCTCTGTCGTCTTCTCCATGATACTAATCGTTGTCGATCACTTCGTCTCAAATCTGGGTATCGCTTTTCGCCAACAGTGACAGGCACGTGGAACAATCCGACATTGTTGCGGTACCAGCTCGCCATCCAGACATACCCGTACAACCGGGACTGAAACTCGCGTAAGTCGCGGTCAGTGTGATAGCCCAGGATTCAGATGAACGTGCGGGTACTTGCGTCGCGTGTGTTTTCTATAATCCGGGGGTCAACGGACCAATCACCACAAGGCTGACAGCCACGAGCAGCACAGATGGTTTCGAGTCGCGTAACAAGTCAGGAACGCGATTGCAAAAAAAGCGACCGCTAACCCGGGCCAAATCCGTCCGCTTGTAAATCATGGTCGTGTGTTACCTAGACTAAGTAACGGGCTGCGGAAGAGATGCCAACTGGTGCGTACTGCTGACCGTTGACGGTGGCGTTGTGGAACCAGCTCGATCAGAGCTGCCAAGTGCGGTTTGAGCGCATTATTGTTGATGTGCCTGGGACTGCAGCAGGTAAGGAGAAGGAACAACAAGATACTGTCGGTGGAGTCGATCACGCGCATTGCCAAATCCAAACCCGAGATTACGGCAGAGAAATGACGAGTGCGCGGTATCCCGCATGGCGTGGATCCTAGAGAGGCAGTTGAGACGATCCGAAAGCGATGGCTACGACCAATGAGAGGAAACTTGGGGGATGTACCAATTGTATTCTGTAGACCCAGGTGAATGGTTCCTACCGTGGTAAAGGGCCACAAGAGGTCAGTGCGAGCATGGAACAGATGTAGCCGTTGATGCATAAAGGCTTGCAGCAAACTCGCTGCACGACAGTCGCAATTCTGCTTGGAGCGGTAGCTGCGGTATTTGTTAGTGGCCGGATGAGGTTGTGGTGCGTATGGCTGGTGTAGCGAGTTGCGGTGTGCATGGTGAGGTGGAACGGGAGTGGTGGGGAGGAGTGCGATGAGGGGCGCTATTCATGTCGCTGCTGCAGGCTGCGATGCGGGGCACAAGGTTTCAAGGAAATGCCCCTCTTCTTTGTAGTATCGCGGGATGTTACAAGTGTAAACAGTTCAAGACGGAATGGTAAACAAAGCTTCTGTAATTCGCGCAAGCATCGCTAAAGGAAATGAAGTTCCACTCGTGGACGAGACTGTCAGGACTCAATCGAGTGGCTTACCAAGCATTCGTATGAAGCTGTGCGGGACAGGACCGAGGTGCAGCAGCGCTTGATGAAATTAGCTTGGAACTCAGAAGATAGTAATTGCCGGCGCATGTTTCGGCGGACCTCGGGACGGTGGAAGTCTGAGCAAGTGGTGACAAACTGGATCGTGTGAAATGATGGTGTGCAAAGTACAGTGGCGTCACAGTGCTTGGGGGAAGAGCAGAAACCAGTCAGATGGTGGACGACGTAACTGTCATGCTCTGGATCGGGCATATGTCTCAGGATAGGATTTGTGGCAGGAATACGTCAGTGGATACCAAGGTGTCGATATTCTGGACAGAGTGGTCATGCTCCACAGTATCAAGTGATGGCTTCTTCCATGGTTGTTATGGAGTCTTCTATAGTTGTCATGGAGTCTTCTATAGTTGTCATGGAGTCTTCCATAGTTGTCATGGAGTGAATTTGAAGAAAATAGCTAAGCATGTGCCGTTTCTTGACATGATTAGGCAAGGCTTCTTCGCCGATGGCCCGCGCCCGAGTGAGATTCCAGCGGTCAACTGGCGACGACTGGCGTACATGATGTTTATGAAAATCGCGCAAGCCAGGCCTGTTGCAGAAAAACGTACACTTGGATGAGGCAGTGCACAATTACCCATGGATTACCCCTCGCACACCTGAATATTAGACCCGCCGGCCTCGTTGTGGTCAGCGTAGAGATTCGTAGTCTCCAAGCCCGCCCAGCTTGCTGTTGTGCTGCAAGTTTGCGGATATCGGCCACGCTGCCATCGCCCAAGCCAACGACATCATCTGCCGCTGATCCGCAAATTGCTCGGCACTCGTGCACAGCCACTTTGCTGTGGCTCTCGGATCCCGTGGCGGCAAGCAATTTGAAGAGGGCGCTGGACCTCACTGCGACAGCGTTTGTCAGCGCTGAAGACGCCTTTCACGTTGCCCGCACCTGCCAGAATTATTGCCCACTCGCGCTGGCGACGACTCCTCCACAGTCACCGTGTATTTGCAGCATAGATCGCCTCACGCGCGCCTTCCGAACCTCATCTCCATCATCCGCCGTCGACGAAGATACGCCGTTTTGACCGCCATACAATAACACACCCTGGGCTCTTTGCCCGTGAGACACCTGCGTCTCCAAAAATCCCACTGAGCCTACTCCATATAAAAGACCCACACCACATCCTAGCCGCGCCGGCCAGAGAGGAGACGAAAAGCAAGGAACATGGCGGCACCAACGACGAATCGCCCGCCCAGCACGACGGTCAAATCCGCTGCCTCTCCGTCAGCCTCCGCCTCAACGGCCTCTTCAGTCCACTCGCAACCTGACACGATACCTGCCCTCCCCCAGCCTGTTGTCAACCACTCTGGCGCCAGCAGCGTGCAAGCCGCCGCCGAAGCGCTGCTGAAGCCCAAGAAGCCCACAATGACGTCGCGCCTCAGCAGCATGATGGGCATAAAATCCTCCGCCTACGCCGACAAGAACGGCGACGTCAAGGCTGCCAACGGCACCCCTCCCAACGGCCGCCCACAGCCTGTACGCCAGGGCTCTGTTACGAGGAAAGAGGGCCCCGCCGCTCCCTACAAGCGCTTCTGGCTCAACGATGACGGCACCCACGAGCACGTCCTCAAGGTTGCGAAGCGCCAGGAAAAGCTTTCCGACATGTTCCAGAGCCTCATGCTCGGCAAGAAGAAGGGCGACAATGCCGAGGATCAGCCGCTGAGCCTCATGTCAAATTGGGTTGACGTCATGCGCAACGAGAAGGAGAAGCTCGCCGAGCAGAAGAACGCCGTCAACGCACTTCCACAGACGCTGGTTCAGAAGTACGGCAAGTGCCAAGAGGTCGTCGGACGGGGAGCCTTTGGCGTCGTTCGCGTCGCACACAAGCAGGACCCCAAGGACTCGAAACGAGAGCAGCTCTACGCCGTCAAGGAGTTCAAGCAGAGACCCGGCGAGTCTGCGAAGCGGTACCAGAAGCGCCTCACCTCCGAGTTCTGCATATCCTCCTCCATGCAACACCCCAACGTCATCACCACGCTCGACCTACTCCAGGACGAAAAGGGCACTTACTGTGAGGTCATGGAGTACTGCTCCGGGGGTGACTTGTACACGCTCGTCCTCGCAGCTGGTCAGCTCGAGGTAGCCGAGGCAGACTGCTTCTTCAAGCAGCTAATGCGTGGTGTAGAGTACATGCATGAAATGGGTGTCGCACATCGGGATCTGAAGCCTGAGAACCTGCTCCTCACCACCCACGGTTCCATTAAAATTACAGACTTTGGCAATGGTGAGTGCTTCCGCATGGCGTGGGAGAAGGAGGCACACATGACGGCTGGTCTCTGTGGTTCGGCTCCCTACATCGCCCCAGAAGAGTACGTGGACAAGGAGTTCGACCCCCGTGCTGTTGATGTCTGGGCTTGCGGTATCATCTACATGGCCATGAGGACGGGTCGTCACCTGTGGCGTGTGGCTCAAAAGGGCGAAGACGAGTTCTTCGACCGCTATCTCGAGGACAGAAAAGAGGAAGAGGGCTATCGACCCATTGAGGTTTTGCGAAGAGTGAGTCTGATCTTACCCTACTTTATGTGCGGTACTAACCACCTCTCCAGCGACAATGTCGTAACGTCATCTACTCAATCCTTGATCCTATACCTGCCCGTCGCCTAACCGCGCACCAAGTGCTCGCCTCTGAATGGGTATCCGAGGCCAAAGTGTGCCACGCTGGCAACGAAGGTTTCTAGGCTAGTCCTTCGTATTCTTAGCCTTTCGCCATATGTCTGGGATATTTGCGTTCGTTTCTCGACTTGGATTTCTTTTTGTTTTGGACATACCCCCTTTTACGCCCGATGCCAACAGCATAGCGAGATTTTGGGCATCGGCAACTTCTTCTTGCACTCTCGTATGGCGTTTTCTCCTACTCTCAGCATCAGCGGATCACCATAACGATACACATGAGTACTAGATGACGATGGCGTAAGACGTTTGAGAGCGATGCTGGGTTGAATGAATATATGGTTCGGATGGCTTGTTTTGGGTGTAGACCTTCGCTCACTTGTTAATGGGTACTGGTGGATTGTATCAAGGCTGCAACCGGTAGAGCAGCCGTTATGAAATTCTATACGAACAGCACGCATTTTTGTATATGAGCGTGCCGCGTGCCACGCTATTGAGTTATGACCCCGCATACGTCTTGGTACCACCCTACATATAAGTGCATAGCAATTGAGAGCTACTTTCCAATAGTGAAGAACGAGGACATGTGAAAAGCCACGAGTCAAGCATCGCTGTCATGCTTCGTTATCTCTTGGCAACGTCATCGCTTAAACAACGGGTGCGCCTCGCGATTCATTAGGCAAGCGGTGAAACAATCAAACGTGTCTTGACGAACGCCTGTTCACGCCGCGCCTTCCAACCCCAGTCACTCCTGACCTACCCCATGTTATTCCTCGACAACACTGGGTGGCTCGAAGAAATGCAACCAAGCAATGCTCACGACTGGCACTCCGCTCCGTAACTGGACTCTCTTCCTGCTGCTATGCAGCATACCCACGTCTGCCCTCGCTGAGGCAGCGAATGAGGCGCCCACTGTCGAATCGAGCGCTACTGCACAAGTAGGTGCCACGACGCACCATACGTCCAACGCCGCGTCTTCGCCCACGTCCTCGTCGTCGCCGCCGTCTGTTCGGAGATATACCAGCAGCGAAAGCACTTGCCCGTACCGCACGATAAATTACATCACGCATACGCTCCCGCAGCAATGCGCAAAGACGAGCTGGTCAGCGCCGGGCGAGACAGTCGCAACCAATGCCACGGGCGCTGAGGAAGGAGCTATAGCTGGTCTACGAAACCCAACACTTGGGCTAGGGGAAGGGTCTGAGGGCATTACAGGAGGAGATAACGGAGCTACATCAGTAGTAGCGCCCCAGGCAGATCCAGCCAACCCAGCCTCCGCTGCATCCAACAGCGGTACAGCAAGCACAGAGCCGGAGCTTGACTTGGAAGCCGACTCACCATTCGATAATGCCAACTTTCTCTCCTTTGAGGAATGGAAGAAGAGGAACCTGGCCGAGGTCGGTCAGTCGCCGGAGAATGTTGGACAAGGACGAGCAGCAGGGGCGAACCAACCCGCACGGCGACGACCCGTCAACGTCAATGCCTTAGACTCGCTTGGCGATGAGGGCGAGATATCCATCGACTTTAGTGGCTTTGGGTCCTCGGACGACGAGAACGTAGCGAACAGCATGCAGCATGGCAAGCAGAGCGCGGGTGCTTCAAAAGCCACCGACGGCGAGGGCAAGGTGGCACCAAGTTCATGGGCTCTCAGCAAAGACGCAGGCAAGACATGCAAGGAGCGCTTCAACTACGCCTCTTTTGATTGCGCAGCGACTGTTTTAAAAACGAACAAACAGGCCAAGAGCTCGTCTTCCATCTTGGTGGAGAACAAGGACAGCTACATGCTGAATATATGTTCGGCAGACAACAAGTTCCTCATAGTAGAGCTCTGTGACGATATTCTCGTCGACACCATCGTTCTCGCTAACTACGAGTTCTTCTCCTCCATGTTCCGTCACTTCAGAGTCAGCGTCTCAGATCGCTATCCTGTGAAGATGGAGAAGTGGCGGACATTGGGCACGTTCGAGGCGCGCAATTCTAGAGATATTCAGCCTTTTCTTATTACTGAGCCGCAGATCTGGGCGAGATATCTGAGGGTGGAGTTTCTGACGCAGTTTGGGAATGAGTATTATTGCCCGCTTAGTGTACTGCGTGTTCATGGTACGACGATGATGGAGCAGTTCAGGCGAGAGGAAGAGGAGGCGAGAGGTATTGATGACGATGATGATCTAGAGGCGGACGGTGTTGAGGTCAAGAAGCCGGCTGTGGATAGTGGGCCTTTGCCGCCAGAGGATATACCGATCGAAGCAGCGAAGGATGTTGGCAGTAGCCCAGATGCCTCGGTGGCTAGTGACGATGCCAAACAAGACATGTCTCGGGATGTTCACGCGAATTCGCCTCATAGCGACGCGCCATCCGAGATCCCTCCCTCATCTACGGCTATGGCAGAAACAGCGACTGACAAACCCTACGGTCAGGCCGTGTTGAACTTGACGTCCATTGCGCCTCCATCTGTGACAGGCAACCAGAGACTCGGAAGTGAAGACAGCACAGCTAATGGCCAGATGAAATCGGGCGAAGCGCCTTCGCCAAGTCCGACGGATGTCACACCACAAGCTCAGAGCCCTACATCCGACGCCTCTGCGATCAACTCTTCAAGCTCTGTATCTCGAGTTGATAACGCTACAACGCCTACGGTCAACGCCACCGCTTCACCTTCGAGCAGTTCAGCAGCCAAAGCATCAAGCAACAGCACGATCGCAAACCCACCACCACAAGGCCGCGGTTCCTCCACCCAGCCAAATGCCCCTGCTCCCTCAACTCAAGAATCGTTCTTCAAGTCCATCCACAAGCGACTCCAATACCTCGAAGCTAACAGCACGCTCTCCCTGCAATACATCGAAGAGCAATCCCGCGCCCTCCGCGACGCGTTCGTAAAGGTCGAAAAGCGCCAACTAGCGAAAACAGAAAAGTTTTTGGATCACTTGAACTGTACGGTCATGTTGGAGTTGAAGAGTTTCAGGAATATGTACGATCAGCTCTGGCAGAGCACAGTTATCGAGTTGGAGAGTATGAAGGAGAGGCAGGAGAGGGAGGTTGGGGAGGTGGGGAAGAGATTGACGCTGTTGGCTGATGAGCTGGTTTGGCAGAAGAGGATGGCTGTTGTGCAGTCTACGCTGCTGCTTTTGTGTTTAGGCTTGGTGCTGTTCGTGAGAAGTGGAACTCTGGGGGGCACGGGTGATGTGCCTATAGTACAGCAGTTGGGAAGTAAGTACAATAGTTTCTTCGAGGCAAGTCCGCCAAGGAGTCCACCGGACACTGCGGGGAGGGGAATGGCGAGACAGAGGAGGACTTTTAGGAGTATGTGGAGGAGCGAGAGGGCTGCGCATCTTAGCGATCATCAACGTCGTGACAGCGATGGTGGGGGACAGCAGGGTATGAGTGATACGGAGACGGATGAACTGAGAAGTCCAGTGAGGATTCAGTATAGTCCTCCTACGCCTACTTCCCCGCCTACACCTACTACACCTCACACCCATTCCTCCCGACACAGAGACGCAGACGGCGATGTAGACGCAGAACCGTCTAGTCCCTCTGTTCGCATAAACGGTATACACACCACTTACCTCGACCACCACGACCAAGACAACGATAACCCAGACGAAGTACCGCCAACGCCAACCTCAATAGCAGAAGACCAGGCAGCTAGAATCCAAGTCCTAGAAACGCAATCGGGGCCTGCGACGCCGAATGGGACGAGGGATTGTAGACCGAGTTGGGAGGAGGTGGAAAGGGCGGTGGATTTGTTGAAGGCTGAGGGGGCGGATCAGGGACTTGGGAAGGCAGAGGGGATGAGGGGGAGTCCGCCAGGGTCGCCGGGGTCGCCGGGGAAGAAGAAGAGAGGGGGGAAGGATAAGAAGAAGAGGAGTCCGTTGAGGAGGAGTCATAGCAACTTTGATGGGGTGGGTGGGTCGGAGGGGTGACGGGGGTGAGGGAGAGGGAGTGGTTGTTGGTTTTTCCGGCATGGCATGGCGTTCTTTGGTAGAGTCGTAGGATATCGGTGTATGGGGGCTCGGGTATTGTGTATAGCGTTTATAGGTTATGCATGTCGTATGTATATATGTACCTTGAACCTCTTTCTACACGTACAATTGTACTTTGGTATCTTGTCAAAGACGTTCTGTCTCTATGGCTGTTTTCATTTCATCTCCCATCAAATACATTCCTGTTCAAGTAGTTTGTCAAAAGCTGTGGATTGCAGTTTCACCCCTACCTTCCTACCACTCTCCCATCCCGCCATCCTATCACTCTGTCACTATCTCCCGCATCCCTCTCCTATCAGAATGCCTTCCCTAATTAGGTAAGTCCAGAAAAGCGTGTGGATTACTGTTTCATTCCTACTCTCCTATTACCTTCTTTTTTCACCGCCATGCTGTCCTCAACCTTGGTCTGCGACTTTGTCTCTTGAAAAAATTTCCTAATTAGGCAAGTTCTTTAATGAGTGTGAATTACGGTAAGCCTTCACGGGCGCAGGGTGACCATGGCATGGCCAGGCCACTGCGGCGGACATGGCGACCACGGCTGCTACAGCTGCCAGGGCGCGCATGGCTTCTAGGGCCAAAAGGGCCAAAAGGGCCCCTGCCGTAATCCACACTTTTGCGACAACCTTCCTGATCGGGAAGTCGCAATTCTACCTAGAAGTCACTACGGTTTTCACAATGCCGCAACGAGGTGTTTGGACTTTGCAAGTTCACGAATTACACTTGACCGCACAGAACAACTCCGACAATTTTTCAGTGAGGTGTTCGTCACGGTGGTTGTCTATTCATTCTCCACCTCAAACTTCACCTCTACAACTTGCTCGCCGATTTGCAATAAAGAAGAGGAAGCGGCAGGTGAATGCTAGTCCAAATCAGGCGAGTTTACTACAAGGTGTTGACTGCGGTGCTTTCCACCACCCTCGTACAGTCTCGTCACAACTTTATATAGCTCCTTCGTTCATTTCCAGATATCCTCCGCGGTTTTATATATGCAGTTCCAGTTATGCAAGTTCCACGAGCAGGTACGGATTACTCCAACCTCCACAGCCTTTCCTACTACCTGCGGCGTCGTCTGAAATTGGTCGTGAGTACGCTTTGGTAGTTATTTGCAAGAATGTCCACATCGGGCAAGTTCTGCAAGGTGTGGATTGCAGCTACTTTCACAACATTACATCACGTCGTCTGAAGGTCTGGACATGTGGAGGTCCAAATCAACAGCTCGTTCACGCTAGGAATTGCAGTGCACTTACACACTAACCCCCAGGTGACCAGCCCCAAGTTCGGTAAACGCTACTACCATTTCCTTGTCACGTAAGGCTGGTTCTCGGCCTTGTACCTTTTCTACATGCTCTTCCGCGCTAGAGATTGCAGTGCAGCCAAGTGAGGGGTAAGGAACATGCAGCATTATCACCCTGCCTACCATTCGTCTACGCTAAAGATTGCAGTGCAATGAGGTCTATGAGGTATATGCTGTTTTCGGGCCTTGTCCCCTCGTCTAGTCTGCCCACTCGCGCTAAAGATTGCAGTGCATTTCCAACGGTCAACACCTGCGCAAAGCCAGGATAAGCAAAAATGGGGGCCATAGATACTTTACTTGCACTAATAGATGCAAAGCAGACCAGGCCATATTTTCACTGTACATGGAATGACGCTTTGGTCATGTCAAGATGTCTAGAGCTCGACAGCGATCGCTTTCTGTTTTCTCTAGAAGAAAGATGGAAATGAGCTACTAATTTCAGATCAACTGTACTCGGCTTTGCCTCGCAAGTCTCTAGGTCACGAAGGAACTACGAGCTGGAGTATGCTGTGAGCAACGAACAGTTGATGTACCGCAAGACATCCCAATCAGGCAAGTTCGCTTGAGAATGGCGTCAATTGTAGCAACTTTCAAAACGTTACATCGTATCGTCTAGAGTTTGTCCAACCTGTCGAGGTTGCTGTAGGAGAGGAAGTATTGTAATAATCCCGATTAGGCAAGTCTTGGCATTGATGTGGATTGCAGTAGTTTCTCAGTCGCTCAACGAGCCACCCAAACTTCAACTCAGCGCCTTGTTCACCGCCGCCACCACCACCACCACAACACACCACTCGTTGCTCGTGCACTTGAATTTCCAAGGCCTTTCTTGCCAGCGTTGCGAGCAGTCTGTCCGGGTATGCTCAGGTGATGTATTCCTAGAGATGAAGCTTCTGGAGTTTTGTAAAGCCGACCTTTGCACGATTTAAGAGGTTGAACTCCAAGTTTATATCATGCACAAGCACGCTTTGGAATCGCTTATCTTCAACCGTCTACCACGAAAGGACGGCTGGAACTTGAGGTCACCGAACACCCAGAATTCAGCACAGGTATCCGCTTGATCGGGGCGCCATACATAGTTGAGGACGTCGGAGCCGCTCTGCTTTCCTTGCTGCCCAAGACTGGTTCTTAACCTTGTCCGTCAATCTTCTCGCACTGGAAAATGCAATGCAAAGACGTCAGGCAGACACCCAACCTTGCCTCTTCACCTGCTCGAGTGCAAAACATTCACATGCAGGTACCCTCCTTTCCTTATCACGTAAGGCTAGTTCTCAGCCTCGTATCATGGCACGAACACGCTTCGTAATCATCCGGCTATGCTTATAGAGCACAGCTAGTACATTGTCGTACATATCTTTTCTCCTTACGGCACAAGCTGGTTGTCAGCCTCGTTGTTCTACTCGCACTTCCGCACTAAAGATTGCAGTGCACTCGCTCGCTAGCCACCATAGATGAATCTCCCAAACGCCATTGGCCTTTTTATTCTACATAAGGCTACTTCTCAGGGTCGTAGTCTCGTTGATGACGTTAACCTCAAAGTAGAATGCATAAACACCCAGATCGTGCCCGCTATCCACTCCAGTGACCACCACTCTATCAGTCCACACAACAGCCGTAGGGTCATCGGGGCGACGAAGTACCTGACGCGACGCTGGTCGTTGTGATATCTGGTCAGCCTTGATCTCTAGCACACCTGCATTGTATCTATCATCCTCCGAGGTAAGTAGATCCCTTATAAACTTGATATACTTCCACCACTCGCTCCTTTGTGCCTCTCTCCATATATCGGCAGGTATTTGAATTTCTCTTGCGATAGCATCGACCACTTCATTGCCGGTCGCAACCCCAATCTTTTCTGCAATCTTTCCCACGTCCTTGAGACCGTTGAAAATCACATTAGCAATCTTCAGTGGATCACCCTCGCTATTGTCTAGCTCGACGAGCTGCGTGGTGATTATGATGTTTGCGGGCGGGCCATCGTAAAGCAAAGAGTTGGTTGGCATGATGCGCTGACGGTCATGACCAAGTTTCCATGGCTCATCTCCGGAGGGGAATTTGATGACCTGGTTCTGCTGCGTACCTGGGACGTAAACGGAGACGCCGCCAGCAAGTTCGTCTTCGCCTTCTTGTCTGACCTGACACTCCAAACCGCGCCACCAGACTTGAATCCCTTTGGTTGTCGATGGCGAAGCAGCAGGCTGATCAAGGGGCACAGTGATGTTCCCTCCTCGAAAATTCGCAGTAAAGACATTTCCTGCTCGAAACACAGTCATGTCAGCCGCTGTCGGCAAACCGAGCTTCGAGAAGATGCCACCAACGTTACGATACTTCTGCAGGATCTTGTCTTTGAACGAGATACTTTCGATATGACGATCATGCGCGCGCCACGTCATCTGTCCGTTCTCGAAACTATTCATTCTCCCACCTAGAACATCCAGCTCACCAGTAAGCGGATACTCAAGCCATGATCGCTCGTAACCTGCGGTGGCTCATGCTGCAAGGATGTCGCCATACACTTCGTGCGCGCCTATAGTGGGTGCCCAGTATATCATGCCCTTGGAGAAGCGGTTGAAGCGACCCCTGTTGTCGGGGCAGGGTAGCTCATCTGAAAGCGGGAAACCAACAGCAGACTTCGCAGCACCGAGTACCCGGAAGCGTTCGCGGATATCTCCGTACACTAAAAACGTCCCTTGGATCTGCAACGTATTGTCGTTGCCTGCGTTCCATATGTCTCCGTTCACGTACGAGGTGTACCAAGCACCTGCTTGATACGTGTTTGTGTAGGTTGAGACTGCTCCCTAGCCAGGGGTTTGCGTTCCATTTCGCTTGGGTTGCAGCATCGAGCTTATTGCCCCATGCGATAGCGTGCTGGATTTGTTCAAGCGTGATTCCTGATTGAGTAATTCTGTCGGTGTTGATCTGTAAGATCAATTTGTTGTGATCTATCGCTGGAAGGTTGAGTCTGTCAAGAATCGTACGAGGAATAGTGATTGGAGAAATCCGTATAAGGGAGATTTCTGCCATCTTGATAGGTACACAGATGTGACAAAAGCTGTAGAAAAGGGAGTTTCGAGTAATGGTATCACTTGAATCTTTTCCAAGAATGCTGTCTGGAATATAAGTTGCTCCTTGGATCAAGCTGAAGCCCTTCGATCAAGAGAGCTCAACTATTCAGATAACTGCAAGACCTCTTTGAGTTAAACCAAGGACACTTATCGGTAGCGCTTTGGCACTCTTCCGTGTCCTTCCATCCAATAATTTCCAACTCACTGCGCCATATCAAGTTGTCGGACTCAGCTTGGCTTGGCTTTTCGTGGTCACCCCTCTTTTCAAGCCGTCCGCAGAGCTGAAAGCTGAATACCAAAATTGATCTGATCAGTTATCTGTTCATTTGATTGGAAACCTCTCACATCTCCATATGCATTCTGGCTAGTCTGGACTTGCAGCGACGAACCATTCGTGAAGCCAAGGCACCTTAGCCTCCAAGCCAGTGGACTGCATTGTGAACTGCTTTTCATCGCATAACGAATATTTCAGCTCCTCGTCTGGAAGTCCGCGTTATGCACTTCCGACTCTCAACACGCTCCTCAATACGCGACTCCTTCAGCTCTGCGGTTGGACAGGGCTACAGCACTATCTACTGCTTTGCCAAGGATGCTACCTAGGTATTCGTCCCGTCGGCATCATCTGCACCTCCTCGCCCAACCAAAGCTTCCTTAATCTTTCCGAAATATTCGTAAAGGTTGCGTCGTCTTCCAGAATTTACTTGGTTCTGTCGGTCCTTGCTCATCTAGAAGGAAACTGTAGCGACCAAAATGGACAGCTTGCGATCAGCCGCTTAGGGAAACGACTACTGGCACTAATGACGATACTATCTTCGCTTCTCATCATTGTATTGTCCTTGATCCAGTCGTGAACCGGTGTTAAGCCTGCTAAGTGCCTGCAAACTAGTATCATAACACAGAGGCTGTGGACAGATTTACCGTGCTACCTCAATTCATGGGGCGTTATATACACAACTACTGTTATAGCACCGGTTCTACCTCAACAGGAACCGTATTGGTTGTGAACAGGAAGCTGAAATGCACTGAAGGTTGAGAGAACTGATTTGAGCTGACACTCACAGGGGTAATTTCTAACAGCTCCTGCAGCGTGGCTTGCTCAACAAAATAGCCTTTGTATGCTGCCTTACTCCATCCTTGTCGGAAACAGACAGATTGGTTGAGCTCTGATTCAAATGGTGTAAAGCAACCCCGCATCTGAGTTTCTCTAGGATACCTAACTGGGTTCTTGTCTTCTGTTTTGCTTTGTTGGGAATTTTGCCAATTGTCTGCACCCTGATTCTCGCCTCCGTACCAGTCCTTGGTCTATCAGAACAACCGTATTCAAAACTCTATTCCAGTTGTCGACTCTATCATTCTGTCTTCTGCCACCCAGTGAACCCTCTACTAAACAAGATGCCGGGAGACCACTTTAACTGCATTGATTCTAACGGCGAGTTGGCTCCTTTCTCAGGTTACGAGCGCGAAGGTATTACCGGGTACGGCTACAAGTCTGCATAGCCGGGTACTATCCCAATCTACCGGTGGTACAACGGAAGCAACGGCGATCATTTCTATACTACTGATACTACAGGTGAGCTCGCTCCACGAGTGGGCTATAAGGCGGAAGGTATACTTGGCTACTTGTACCTCAATGATACGGTTCCCCGAACCACTCCGCTATATCGATGGTACCAGTCGGGGCTGATGCTTAGATTTACCTTCTCCGACGCCATAACTCTCGAGCAGAAGAAGAAACTCTATGAGCGGCACTCCTTCGTGTAATAACGCGGGGGACTCTCCGAGTAGCTCACCGGCACAGAGAAAGACCGCGCCCGCAGTCTTTACCGCCTTGGCATTCATCATGACGCTAGCGCGGAGAGCGCCGTTAACGGTAGCGCTATTGTTAGTGGAAGAAAGCTATGGATCAACTTCAACAATCTCTTCGAACAAGGGGATAACGAGATCGCCCCAGACGCTACTGCATGAAATGATGCATTGTGCGGGATAAACGCATCCTACAAAGTACGGTATCCCGGGTGATGGAGGGCAGTATTATAATTCTCCGCCCCTGAGGGCGGAGCTGGCTATTGCGGGTATGCAGAGCGATGGGACATTGACAACTTCAATAGGAGAAGACGCTGGACCCACGTGCTCTGTTGCTGACGACGAAGCCGATATTCGCACCAAAAGTAAGATCTAAAGTCGACCAATGATTTTGACTCTGCTTATGTAGCCTCTCTAATCGATGGGCTTGTAGCATACAGATGAGAGTTTCCAGAGCAACATCTTCAGCCTCTCTGGCTCATGACGTGCACCTCCGTGGTATTGGTCCTAGTATATCTCTTGCAGAACCCAATCAGATCCGGCTTCCCATTACCCGTCCAGTCTGCCACCCCAAATTCGAAATTCTCATTGCTCCTGAATATCGGTGTCTCTGCGCGCAGAATAAATTTCTGGTACGTTGACGATCCAGACAACACATGCACTTCAGTGCATCTACCATTCCTCTCACTCTTCTTGACTGCAACCAGATCTGGGCGTCCGTCTCCATTCCAGTCCGTGACGAGGAAATCACACTTAGTATCGGTTTCATGCAAGCCAGTTGGCACCTGTAGGACAAATTCCTGAAATTTGCTGTCACCGCTCAGCACGTGCACTTCGGTGGCATTGGTTCCAGTGTTGGATTTCTTAATCGCGAAAAGGTCCGGTCTGTTGCCGTTGGTCCATCTCCCCATACGGAACGTCCAATTGTCATACGTTTCTTCGAGTGGAGTACCCATCTGCAGCAGAATTGTTTGGAACTTGTCAGCTCCAGAGAAGATGTGCACTTCCGTACTGTTTGTACCAGTCTGAAACTTTTTGATCACGACGAGATCCAATGTGCCGTCACCAGTCCAGTCTGTGAGCACAAATTCCAATTGTTCGGGCCAATTCTCGCGCAACGGCGTAAAGTTTGGTGTTGAAATTCGAAGAATGAACTTTTGATACTTTTCATTTCCATAAAGAACATTGACTTCGATATTTTCATTGGTGCTGCCCGTCTTCTTGACCGCGTACAGATCTGGCGGGCCGCTTTTGTTTGAGTTGCTCATGAGGAGGCTGAATTGGGCGTTTGTCTCTTGCAACATTGTGGGTTCTTTGAAGACGAATTCAAAGTAGTCGGACTGAAGAACAACATCTTCTCCTCCGGGCACTCCGTCGGAACCTTGAGATCTCAAGATTTCTGTGCGCAATCGCTTGAAGGCCCTGTCCCTGCCTTCACCATAAAGGTGTACCATCTGGATGTCGAAAACCCCAAGAAGAGAATAAGCCATATCTTCGGGTCGTGTGGTTTTTCGACCGTTTGCCCAAGCCAGTCGTTGGTCCACACTGAAGTGCGACAAAGCTGTCTTCTGTAGTGCTTCAGTAGGTATGCGAGTGATTTCGGCGATCTGCAACACACGAGAGGACTTGCTACCAAGCGGGCGTCCTTCTGTGGAAAAGAATTCGACGCATTCTGGTGCAAGGAGCTCTTGGAGTGTCCATCCTCTAGTGAACCATCTGCTCTTTTGGAACGCCAGCTCATTCTTATCCAAGCTGCTAGCCGGTACATCGTCAAGATACACATAGCATTTCGCCGAATCCCTGTACCAACGAAACATGCTGTTGATCGCTTCCTGAAGCTCTGCGCTGCTAGATTTGTCGATACAACATGTGTCGATCCAAAAGAATTCTAAGCCATCAAGAGCAGCCTGGTCTGCGCAAAAGTTGATTTTGCGATAACCAGCTTTCGTAGTGCCTATTCCCGTAGTCAGGTCCAAGAAGGTGACCTCGTCCTCGTCTGCTCCCCAGGTATGGGAGAGGATCGCGTAAGGCGGGATGTTCGGGTCAAGACGGTAGAGAAGCTTGAAGCTACCGTCACTTTGGCGCTGTAAAAGGCGCATGTTGGACAGCTTGTATCACTGTACTAGCAATAGATATAGTCTGACAGATGTGTTTTGAACGTCAAGTTTGCGCATGTGGAGTCGATAGAGTTCAGAGGTGACAGGTGCGTGGACACGTATGTAGATTGATAATAAGCGCGAAAGAGAATTTGGCCCCCATCTGAGACAGAGGCTTATCCTCGAGGGCGCCAACGTGAGACGGAGGGCATGAGCCGAGCGTGACCACATTCATGACACCGATTTACCCACTCTGACATGGTGCGGTCGGTGAACTCAAGACTGAGAAAGATAATACGTGAAGCTGCTAGCAGCGCCAGACGAAGGTTTGGAGGATTTAGATGTTCCGGTAGGCGCTAAGCGATATACTGGTGATCCAGAGAGGAAAGAACCCCCTGTTCAAGCTGCGAGCCAGTTCAGATCACGCTACAGGCTGTTGCCACGTTATGAAAAGCACTGGGATCAATGGTCTCCTGCAACTTGTCTGTTGTGGAGATCGTTCACCTCCTGCGGGCGGAAGAAGCATGAGACAGCGGGTATTGTTGTTATCAGCAAGCACGTTAATAAGCGCTATCCTCCTGGAAGCGCCTTCACTTCCACCAGTCCTAATCACGAAAGTAGTACAATGTCTGTTCCTTCACACTGCTAGAAATCCCAGCGTCGTAATGCTAGATGGAGCGACTACAATACATACGCAGCCTCAAGTGAACCCCTCTTCCACATTAAGAATCGCAGTGCAGGCCAAGCGGTTGCCTGAATAGGCCCACAATCACTCATCGAAGTGCTGTCACAACTCATCTATGCTAAAGATTGCGGTGCAATTGCTAGCGCGACGGGGCCAAACACAATCTGGTGACTCAAGGAGGCGCATCGAGTTTCCAAATGTCGTTCCAATACTCAAACTCGGTAGTCTCGCTACACGCCCGTCATAGAGGCGCTAACTTAAGACCAGCAATGTTGGAAACGTAGAGTCTAGAAGCATCATCACATGGATTCGGAATCCTCGAGCAACTATGAATATCACAACCAGATAAAGTACAGGGTCTTGCTTTCTTGTTACTTTTCTAAGAACCCTGAAGAAACACGGCTATATTCCTCGCTGAAACAATGTACGCTTGAAATGATGACGAGGTAGACTCGTACACAAACATTCCTCATCTGCATGTTCAGCCTTGCCCTTCGATCTGCTCTTCCGCGCTAGAGATTGCAGTGCAGCTCAAGGCACATTTCCCAAAACAGAGCTGCGTCTTCGACTGTTTAGTCGCGCTAAAAATGGCAGCGCAGACAGGGCCGTACAAGATCGTCTCACTCTACAACTGCCGTTGGCGAATAGCACCCTGACATTACCATGCATAACCCCCTGCGTACGTACCTGCTCGTGCACGCTAAAGATTGCAATGCAAACCCCGCATCCTCAAGTGCTCTCGTTTAATTATCAGTCAGAGTTTTCTGTAACACTGCCATGGCTGGTGATTATAATTCCCTCCACCAAGTACATCAGCCCAACATGCACTTGTACTCTTGCCAAGCCATAAAATGCTGACATGTATTGTCATCTTGATATAAGAAACTTTGTTTTACACAAGTGCTGGAAAAGACTTTGCACGCATCTAGTAAGGAAGAGGTAGGAAGTTGTGTCGAAACACGCTGCCTACAGGTAATGATTCGTAGGGGTATTAGTTTCATTGATAGACACTCTCTTCTACAACAGTTCCAGCCCCTCCCGACCATCATCACCTCTCCCTCTCCGCCTCTCCCTCTCTTCTTCCCTCCTCCTCCTCCCTAAGATCCTCTCTACTCCCCTGCCCCCTAATCCCTCTCCAAAGCCCACTCAGCGTACTAAGTGCGCTCAAACTCCTTCCTCTGCCCACCCTCCTCCCACCAGGTGTTCTAGCGCCTCCCGGCGTCCTACTCCCCTCCTCCTCTCTACCACCCGCACTATCTCTCGTCCGTCGTCTACTCAACGGCTCACCCAAGCCCACTCCCATCATACCATCCTCCGCATCCCTCTCTGCATTTCTAGCACCGAGAGCTAACAAGCTTTCACGCCGCCTCACAGAGTGTCCACGTTTGAGATCCTGAACCATAGTACTCAAACTGGTACTCAACGGACTTGCTAACAACGGCCCTCCCACGATACTATTCCTCGCACTCTGCACCCGGTCTCCAGTTCTTAACCTCCTCAATCCCAATCCTGAGCCTGGTGTTGTCGGTACTTCATTGTGGGACTTGACTCGCGTGGGGGTGCGGGGTACGGCGCCAGAAGCAGTAGTAGACGTGATGAGATCAGTATCCGAGACGGAGACCAAGGGTGCGGGTGCGGCTTCAGAAGGAAGGACGGGCGTGGAAGTATGTCGGTTTAGAGGTGGGGTGCGGTAGGTGGGTTCGTTGGGGTTGGACCAGGGGTTTGCAACGAGGGAAGATATTATGTCGGCGGTTGCTGGGCGGGAGGAGCGATTTGGTGGTGTAACGGGGTCGGTGGGTGTGAGCGTGATGTTTGGTGTTGAGGGGCGTGTGTCTTCATCGTCATCTTGGTAAGGACGTGACATATCAATGGGTGGGGATAGGGCTCGTGCTGTTGAAGAGCGGCGAGTGCTTCCGAGTACTTCTTCGCTTGTGTCGTTGACCGTGTCTGTATAGGTCTCGCCGGCTAGGTGGATGGCATCTTCTGGTTCTGGGTCATGGTCTTCTTCGTCATCATCATGGTGCGAGGGACGTCCGCTGGTGATTAACCAGACCCCGAAGAAGGTCAGGGCACATCCGCCGACGAATTTTCCGGCGTCTTCTCCTGAGGTTCTCTCGAAGTCGCGGTAGAGGACTGCGGACCCGCCGATGACTGAAAGTGTGAAGAGAACGAATTGGACAGGGATAACCTGGGTGGCATCGAACCGCTGAAGAGCTCGGTTGACGTACTTGATCTGCATAACCGCGGTACCGACAAGTATGGCAACCAGCAGGTAGAAGACCGGAAATGTGATGGCTCGCCAGAGCGTGTATGACAGTAGCGAAGCAACGCCCTTGGTCGACAATGCCGTGTATCCGCCTAAATGTAAGTTAGCTAACGGGTTCTGGATATGAATCGACGTCTCGAATCCACGCAATAAACATACCAAACAGCCCCACAAGTCCCAGATCAATCAAGATATTCTTCTCCCCATACCGGTTGCTAGCCACCATCAAGACTGCAATGACCCCCACCGTGATCCCGAAATACGTCTCAAACTCCCACCTCCTAATCAAATCCCAGATCTCGCCAGGCCCCAGCTTGGGATTGTTGTCATTAGCCGACAACACAACCGTGACCGCGCCTCCAACAGCAATGATAACACCCAGCGCGTCTCTTTTGCGAAACGGTTCCTTGAGCATAAAAGGTGCAATGATGCAATTCGAAATGAGTGCGACAACACCCAGCGGCGACACAATAGACGCAGGCGCGAATCCATACGCGAGGAAATTCCCCGCTTCGCCAACAGTCATGAGAATGATGCCGAACCACCAATACGGCGATTTAAGGTACGACGTCTGTTTGAACGCTTGCTCCTGTTTGCCCGACTCCGCGCTATCCTCTCTTTCAACGCGGGGTCTCGAAGTTGACCGCGGAATCAACGGATCGTTCTCCGAAGCCTCGAACAGCCCTTCTCCGTTCCCGTTCTCCCTGCTACCTCTCCGCCTTGACTCGATCATGCCTTCACTTCTTCGCCCTGCCAATCCCATCTTCTGCACTTCCTCTGCCAATCTGCTCACTCCGCCGTCATCACCCATCATATCGGCTTCCCGCTTCCTCCTCTTCCTCTCCCGCCGTCTCTCTTGGAACTCCCTGTCTAGCCGGATATGCGCATACCGCTGCATGTTCAGCGCAAAGGATATGAGCACATTGCCTATTATCGCGGTGATGATGCCGATGAGACTGCTCCAGTTCTCCGTGTAACCGCCGCCGCCTCCACCATGCTCTTTCGATATCCAGGATAACGCATTGTATGGTATTGATGTGGGTATTAAGCTTTGTAGGGGTGTTGGTGTCGCTGGGCCAGCAGCGACTGTGCGGCTGGGTGGTGGTGGTATATGCATCGCGCAATATCGTGAAGGTAAGGATTCGGGAATGCGCTTTGCGTTTCTTCGTAGCCAAAGAATATGTCCGTCGTAGTAGTTACGAATGCGATACACGACAGGTCGAGCGGCGGAACTTGGTCGCGGAGGGGTGGTCTTCTTCGTTTCGTTTTCGTGATTAGCAAAGAGCTATGTACAGCGTCCAACTTCCCTTATCAGACGCAACGAGGGAATTAACTATATGCGATGAGAAATCCAGGGCGGTGACAACATGTTGTTTTTGCCTCCCGAAGCTGTTGCAAAAGAGTTGCAAAAAGGCTGGGTTTCGGCGGTGCTACGAAACTCGCATCACTGGCTTGGGATGGCTTGGGTTGGCTCGGGTTGGCGTGGCTGTCGGCGTTGGCTTGGGATATGCCGCGCGACATTTTGCAGGGGTCTCGGAAGCCCATCTGCTTTCACATGACGGCAGAGTGGGCCGTGCGGAGATGCATGCTGTCCCACGCTAGCGATCACTGTGCATGGAGTATCCGTAGACTCCGGCGGGTCGCACGAATGTTGCGGAGATGAGCAGGCAGTTGAATAAACCCACATGGAAGATGTGGTATACTTTGACGTGTCGTTTTCTCTTGCCGGCTTCATTCCTCGCATCGTTGGAGTCAAAAGCCAAATCTGCTTCTTTGTTAGTCCCGCTGACGAGGATAAGCAAAAAGCGCCTCTGCTTCCTTACACTGGTCAAAACTGCATTCACCAAGTCGTCATAGAAGAATCTCGAAGCCGCAGCACTAAGTCGTCCATGGAAATTTCATGAAAATACTCATTTTTGAGATGTAATGTACACTATCAAGCGAACTCGATGCCCACGTTAAAGAGAAAGAGAAAGAAAAAGACCCTACGTGCGCATCATCTCGCCTGTCGGCATGAAAGATTATGCCCATTAACACTTGCCAGAGTACGCCACCCAATGAATGCAAACGCTGTCCTTGTGCTTTTGTTATGTCCGATATCGTACCCTTTCAGTCTCAGCCTGCAAAGTTTTAGGCAAGAGACATCTGCGCCTCTCCGTTGGTAGCCTCTGCAACACCCTCGCCATCTTGCTCCATGCTCTCAGCCACGATATCGGGCTCAGCAGCGAGAAGCCTGATGCGAGCCTCAACCGCTTCTTCGCCAACAACAGACTCTTCGACCTGTGCCTTGCGGATGAAGACAGTGTGCCAGCGCTTTCCCCAGGCCTTGATGAGCTCAACCTCCTCTTCGGTAAGCGTGCCATCGGATGACTTTTCGACCAGAGTATCGGCGGAGCCCTCAGCAACGCCACGCATAGAGTCTTCGATGTACTTGAACAGCTCGCGGGCGTTGTCACGGTCCTTGGCAAGCGTGGCTTCAACCATCTCGATCTGTTCCTGAGGAAGACCCTTTTGAAGGCGGGCAGACGCGATCTGACGGTTGCGGTTGGTAACCTTGGCAACTGTGTTGCTGACCATTTCAAACACCCAACTCTCCGTCAAGGCTTCCCCAGCTCCCATGTGGCTACCGAATACCCACTGAACGACGGTCATTGGCGCGAGAATAGTATAGTTGAGCAGAATATCGATGATGCGGACCGCAACACCAGGCTGGTCTTTCCAGTATTCAACGACGCTCGCCACGATCTGACGACGCGCGACCTCGTTTTGCGAAAGCTCGAGAAGTCGGTCCTTGCCGCGTTCAATACAGGATAGAACATGGGATAGTGACTTCGCTCCTAGTCGGCAGATGGCGGTGACAAAGGCATCAGTCGAAGGTACGAGAACTTCGCTAACACCTTGTTCGAGAGCCTTCTCATGAATTGTGTCAATGGTAACTTGGATCTCCTCGGCCGTAGCCTTCTTCCTTAGTTGACTGAGTAGCGTCTGGCCTTCAGTAGCATAGGGGGTTTCTGGAGGAGCTGTTAGTGACGTCCATGTTCACATGCAAAATATACATACGCTGGTTGTCGTATTTGAAGTCAGGACTGTTGTCCGCATCCAGTCGCTCGGGAATCAAGGAGTGCATTGGCTCTGGGAGCGTTGATCGAATGCGCTTGGCAAAGGACAATCTTATCTCCTTGTCCAAGGTCGCAAGGATGAAGGCCTTCTTGGGGTGCAGGTTTGAGAGCTCAAGATCCTCGAGCCATTCAGTCCACCTCCATCGGAATTCAAAGTTGCTGAGATGGTGGGAGAACCAGTCAAGGAATCGGTAGCCTAGCTCCAGATCCATCATGGGAAGGTTCTTGTAGATGGTACGGATAGCACGTCCGAGAGAGGGGGCGATAGCAGCGGGCGCAACCTTGCAGCACTGGGTAATGAGCGCATGGTAGTAGACAAGCTTGTGTTCTGCGCTGGGCAACTTGAACAGTTGCGAGAAGATAGCATCGATGATCATATCCTCCGACTTGTACTGAATCTTGTCGCCAACCAGCTCACGGAACTTGTCAAAGGGTGAGCCGCGCTTGGCAAAGATGTCGACAGACCAGTAGCAATCGACATCTACAAGGAACTTGGCCACCATTTCACGGTTGAAGTCAAGCTGGTTGATCGTGTCAACGATGGCATCTCGAACGAGCGACGACGCAATGTCCGTGGTCTTGGGTACGGTGTCGACTTCTTGGTCAGCGAACAAGGAGAAGTACGCCTCCGGGAAGACAGGCCGTGGGCCAGGGTTGACAGGGGATGGAATAGTGAAGGTCGGGAAAGCGTGAGTCTGAGGAGCCGTGGGCAAAGCGTCTTCCTCCGTGTTCATTCTACGCAGAGCATCCTTGTCGATGCGTGGAATGCACCTCAGTTCAAACCCAGACTCAGCCTCAACTGACAGCTGTGCTTGAAGAAGACCAATAACGCTGTGGTGGTCTACCGGCTTCGACTCGAAATCGCCGACGTAGGAGTGAATGAGGCTCTCGATGGGAACCGCATTGCTCGCTACTATACCAGTGTTCTTCAACAGTTGTTGCGCTTGCTCGTGGAAACGCTCTCCTCCAGCGACGATGGCGTAAGGAATAGTAAGAAGAATGATCTTGACGAGTTCGATTCCGACAACCTAGAAGTGTTAGTGGTTGTCAAAATTGAGTATCTGGGCCTCTTACGTCGTTCTCATTGGCACTCTGAAGGTCAACGACTGTGTCGAAGAGTTGTCCAAGGAAGGTGAAGACACCATCTTCCTCGTAGAGTGACTGCAGGCATGCGAAGAATCTCAGAAGCAACTTGAATTCCTTCCACTCGCCAGCATTCAGCGCCTCCTGTGCCCGGTCTCCGACACGCTTCATGGCCTCAATGGTGATTTCTGGCTTGACATCGTTGGCGTAGTAGGCGACGGCTGCGACGAACGGAATCTTGAAGGGTTGCTCAATGATACTAAGACGATTAGTGACGTGAAGGATGATGGGCAACCTGGTCGTGCTTACAGCTGTACCAAGACATCGAAGAAGTCAGAGCGGAGACGCTCATCGTCGAAGTGCTCTCCGAAGAACTTTGCGATCTCGATAGCCTCGTCCTGTGGTAGCTTGGTGGAGCTGGCAATGTTCAATAGCAGTCTTCGCAGCTTGGGGAACGGCGGCTCTTCGTATCGGCGACGTGGAGGTCCATCGTCATTGCGGCGGCGCTGGGGTCCGCGTCGGTCGTCGCCACGGTAGTGGTTGTCGTTGTCATCTGGGCTAAGGTGTAAGTATTGTAGAAATATGTAAGTACCCAGACCCCAAAGCAGAATGATGAAGACAGATTGAAGGTTCAAATTTGAAGCCATGATAGCGATCGAAGCAATGAAGCCTTCCAGACTAGCTATGCAGCTTGCGCAGTCGCTTGAAAGGGGATGGATGTGTACTCACCATCACGGCGGCGCTTGTTGTTTCCTCGATAGTTTCCACGGTCTCGCCTGTCATCACGTCGGTCCTCGCGCCTATCCTCACGCTCTTCCTTGAAGTCTGCGTCCGCCATGTTTGCGACCAAGACTGCGCGTGCCTTTTCTTCCAGCGTCTCCGGAGAATCTTCCTTCTGTTGCGACGGGATCCAAGCACGGTCAGCGCGAAAGTCGTCGCGGTCGTAGTATACGGGCTTGCGCGGTGAGAAACAGTTGCCGTACCGATGATCAGAAACACGGTTGCGGTATGGGGCGGTTCGTTTGCGATGTTGGCGGATGCTTCGCGATAGTGAATCGTTGAACTGGCGCGGAAGTCGCTCTGGAGCTTGCGTATCGAAAGGGCTAGCGGCATTTGCACCACCCGGACCTTGGCGCGCGATCCATGCACCCTCGACGTCAGCCTCCATCGTCGAATCATTGGAGGGTGAAATGCTCAATACTGGGTATTGCTGTGTTTGTTCATCTGCTGACTTGATCAAAGCTCTTCGATCCAGGTTTGTGTGTTCCATGTCCCCGTCCAAGCCATCCATATTATTGCTGTTGCTAGCTTGTACTGTGTTGCTTACTGTTTGTTCGCAATTGTCAAGTTGACTGTCTAGTACGTACTTTTGTTGTAGAGAGAGATTACAAAAGGACAGAGAAGGAAGCTTTATATACAGAACAATCAGACCATGCAAGACTCGCGAGGTGAAGCTACAAGTAAAGGCAGGGCTGTTTCTTGATCTAAGGGCATGAAGTGATGCGTACAAACATAAAACCTAATGTCTTCATATTCTCGCGGAAGACTGGCTGCGTCCTCGAGGAACGTGATACTGTGATCATGTGGTAAGATGTATCGGTTCTCGCACAAAATGCATCACGAACATATTCAACGACTTCAGAAAATGACAAATCATGAAAGAAGTCTTCGTTCTAGAAAGTGTGCTGAGAGGTGGGCGAATGGCAGGACAGTCATTGCCCGGTGGCCATTCGTTCCGCTGCAAAAGCGCAGTGCCTTGCTCTAGTGCTTGCCCAGGCTAGCCGTCCATCGTCCAGCCTGCATGGTCCCATTACAGGAATAGCATTTCCCACGATCATAAAAGCCTCGTCGCCTAATGTGCAGCCCGCCGAACTCATCTTAACAGAAAGAAAACTCCCGCATGCAACCCAGGTGACGCATCGTTACCACTGTTGAAGCGTCGGAAATTGGATGAGCGAGACCATCCCTTAGCATCCCATACTCAATACATGCCGATTTTTGCCCGTTCCTCATTTCCATCATAGTTGCAACCTTCTGCGCCCATTCGTCATCTTAAAAGGGGATCGAGGAACATCATTTGCGGTGCCGGTCCATGATCATTTCGCGTGAACGGAGAGGCCAGTAGCCCCCAAGGAAAAGCAAGCCAGGTCATTCTTTGTAAAGGTGAATGTCGGTATCATTTCAGACGCGCTCAGATAAAGCAGGAAAGGGTGTGCTCCTCGTAGTATACACCTAATAGAACCGACGCCCATTTGAGACTCCATTTTGCATCTCTCCGGACGGAAAAGCTTCGTGCTTAGGCCCAGAGAGGATCAGAAGCCGCCGCATGAATGAATGGTATCGTTTCGTGTGATAGCAGGGGCTTAATCTAGCCTTGCTATCATCTGATCCCGCGTTAATGGCTTGAAGTTCGGCGATTCGAAGTCGAGGCCACGTGCGGCCAATGTCGCGCGGATGTGCTGCGGTACCAGCTGGTTGTTGAGATGAGGAGCAATGGAGAGTTCTGAACAAATTAGATTCTGCATCGCTTACAGGGCCAAGAATACTTACCGTGATGGGTAAAGTTGTACAGCTCAGGCAGATCACGAGTTGCTCCATTGGGATGACGCGAGTCTGGCAGGCGTGTGCTTGGATCCCTCAATTCATCGAAGAAGGGGTGTACCATAGCATCGATAGCCGAAAGACGCTGGGTAGGCGTGTACTCGAGCAGCTTGGAGATCAAATCAATCGCATTTGGATCGGCCTTTCGGAACACCTGGCAGATGTAAGTAAAAAGCACGCAGTTGCTGATGACGGTTTGCACAACATACCTTACTGAACGGATGAGGCTTGATCTGAGGGAACTTGTGCTCCATGTAGTTGGGGTTCATGGTGCGGATCTGGTCCCGGGTGGGCGTTCCCAAAACCTTGATAATCTCTACCAGCTGGTCAATACCCGACTCGCCCGGGAACAGTGGCTGTCCGAGCATCAGCTCCGCCATGACGCAACCTGTAGACCACACATCTACAGAGTATTAGCATGGAACACTTCCAGTCATAACACAACCCACATACCGATCTTGGTGGTGTAGTTTGTCGCTCCAAAAATCAGCTCAGGCGCACGGTAGTACCTGGAGCAGATGTAGGACACGTTTGGCTCGTTCTCAACCAGGATTTTTGCGCTTCCAAAATCGCAGAGCTTCAGAACACCGGTTGAAGGGTCTAGCAGCAGGTTTTGGGGCTTGATATCCCTGTGGCAGATACCCTGCGAGTGGATGTAGGCGAGCGAGCGGAAGAGCTGGTAGATGTACAGCTTGACTTCGAGGATGGGCATAACCGACTTCATCTTGTTGAAGTAGCGCGAAGCACGGTAAACAGTCTCAGGAACGAACTCTAGCACGAGATTCAGGTACACTTCGTCTTTCTGTGGCTGACACGGTTAGTTACACGAAATGCATAGACGCGCTTGCTTGCAGACACATACCCGCTCGCCGTTGTTGTAGAAGAAGGCCTTGAGCTCAACAATGTTGGGGTGTCGGACAATGCGCATAATCTGGAGTTCGCGGTTCTGTTGGGGGTCAGCTGAGGCTGTGTGAATTAGTTTTGTCGCGCATACGTACCTTGAAGCGCTTATCTTGCAGGACACGCTTGATGGCCGCATCTTCACCACTAGGCGACAGCTTCGTCTGGAAGACGACACCGAAAGAGCCGTTGCCGACAATCTTGCACTGCGTGTACGCGAGGTCTTTGTAGTCGCCGGTCAGGCCGTCCTGGACCTTTTCGCGGATAACTTCTGTGGGATTGTGAGCATGACATCAATGACGCGGTGTTTTCAAGGGGGAGACTCACCACCCATTCTTAGTGATGAGAAGGCCGATGGCCGGTTCTGGCTCATTGTTTGGTGTTATGCGTGTGGGAGGGGGGTCCGCAAGCGCTGCGCGGATTGCTGGTGGGGAGTATGGCGGACGGTAGCGGAGCAGAGTGTGGGCGAGGAGTCGAGTTTGGCGGAGCAGAGGCGTGATGGTGGATTAGGTTGTAGGCGCGAGGTTGAGTGTCAAGAGGGCGTGGTCCCGCGTGCCGTCTGTGCAGTACCAGGTGACGCTTGTTGTGGCTGACGGAGCTAAGGAACAAGGAAGGCGCAGGGGGACCGCTCAGCAACGATGCTCAGGCGAAGGTCACAGCAGGTGGTGGGAAGGGGAGGGTGAAGGATAATTGACGGCAGAGATGGAGAGCTTGTGAAGGTGTGAGGAAAGGCGACGATGGGGTTGAGTGACGGCAGTGCTGGGGATTAAGGGCGGGGCACTGCTAGTGCGAAATTGGGTGCCAACGTGATCAGAAGGCCTGCAATTCACGTAGTTGTCAGCGCAGGCCAGTCGAGCGGCGTCTAAGCTGGTAGACCTTGAGCGTATAGTGATAGCCCGGTGCAGGAATTATGGACCTGCAGCAAGTAAGCGGGAAGGGATGCAGATGATAAATGCTCGTGGAGCCTTGTATTAGGTACACAAGGCTGTTGGTGTATTGCGGAGGCAGGAGTTTGCGGATCGTTGTTTCTTGGAACAGAGACGTCAGCAGTCGCGACTTCTTTCTTGCACACGACGTCAGGCGTGTTATGACTGCTGGCCCAGCCAGTCTCTACAAGACGACACCACGAACATTCAACATGACCATTGCGTCTGCAGCTGCGGACGCCGGCCTGCACGTGAGGCATCAGATTTCTTCCCAGCACGCCGTCATGCCGCCTGAAATGAGCTGCACCCACTTGCTCGCTGGCGCGTGGCTGAGACGCACTCCAATCATCGCTCGAGCTTGCCATGCTTATACCAACCGGGCAGTACGAGCACCGAATAGCTCTCTAGCGATAGGTTGAGCGCGCCAATTAGTGAGGAGCTGCCTCTGATGCTCCGTTTGAAATGCGACAACCGTTCCTCTTGAGACGTTACCAGCCCATTGAGGCCGTTACCATTGCCTGAGGAAAACCCTATCCACAGGGCCCACGACGCCTTTAGCGAGTGTCCCTCAACACTCCGCGAATGCTCGACAACGTCAGCCAATTCGATGCTGCGGACGCCTGAGCGCCCGCCGCAGCAATTTCATGCAGCACGCAGTTCGAGCAACCACAACCTTGTCTTTGTTTGCAACACAGCCCGTCAATCAAAGCCGCCGCCGCCGCCGCACATTCGACGACGACGTACCATGACACTCGCGACGAGTACAGGGGTGCGTAGCCGCAAAAAGTCTTCCGACTGGCGTTGAGGAAGCTGGAATTCGACTCAACAACATGTCTTTTTTTCAAACTTTGTCCTCTCACCCTTGCAGCTTGCAGCAAAATCAAATCCCGCTGCACAGGCCTGTCGCCTCGTTTTGCAGCATTGTTATTATTGCTCAAGGCCCCGGCCACGCCCTCGTGGCCTGCAGCTCCACTTGGAGGGCAGCTGATGTTCTCTCGCGCCCTGGTCCTGGCGCCCCCCTCTTCGTCTACAGCCGAATGTCCGGGCGACCCATAGGCGTGGCGTGTTATTGTGGTGCATATCCTCTCACAGCCGCCCAGCCCATAACCTCACCATGCCATTCTCGTCTCGTCAAGTGCCACTCCACCGTTTGTGCCCCTTCCATCTTGACCGGCAGCTGCGACAAGCGGAAGCGGACCAAGTCAACGACACCGCTGTCCAAGCATGTCAGGGGCCCACTGGCCGGTGTGAACCACTGCTCGGTGCGGGTTGCACACGCGCACCTTTAGACCCGAATGGGCGACACTTGCAGGAATCGACATCGTTGCAAACTATTCATGACGCTTGTGTTCCCCTCTTCGCCATTCCCGCACTTGATGCAGCAAGGCACGTGCAAACCGCGCACGCAACATGTTCCAGACGCCGCCGACAGCCATGTCTCCGATGTGAATTGGGGTCACGACCATGTCTATCTGCAGGCTACTGAAACAGATCGGGCTGAAACAATTACTACAGATTTTGCATTTGGCGCTTGCTGTGTGGGTAAGCTAGTCGAGCTACACCATCGATGCCCGACTGGCCGCTCATACGTCAACCTGCAGTGAGCATTGCCGTTTGGAAATCCGACCCACCCTATTGGCTTTCGTCATGTGACTACAAGCCTCTCGAGGACCATGTTCCCAGCCGCTGAAGACGACCGCACAACCCTTACAACAGCCATGAGACCCACTATGACTGTCGTTAACACTCCATGTTCACCTGCCCTACTACCGACAATCTGGATCTCATCCTGGTGTGAGCAGGGCTACGAGAGTGCTGTCCCTGAATACCATCACCATCGACCCTTTATCCAAACTTATCGCCATTCTAACCGTTCCTGATATGCGGAAACAGAGTACACGCCGTGAGGAATCGTAGATCCTGAAGCCCCTGAAGCACTACATTGGTTGCACAGCTACCTTGTATAACGAAGCCTCCCGCTTTGTCTTAGATCTGGTGGCGGGGGGGGGGRGGGGGGGTTGTTTGTAAAGCAACGAACAAGAAGACGCAGGCCCAGACACCAGCGCTTTATTTGCCCGTCAACCTTAGGTGTAAGACGATCTGCGAGATGCCGATATGTGCATCCGTTCTACTTCAAGCACCGCACGCATGTGGACTTCAGCCTTACGGAGTACCCGGCCTACTCGTCACACACAGAGACCGCAATATGCCGACCCACCTATGTTGTCGAACACTCGGAGATTTTTCTTCCTGATACCGCGCTATCGTGCGGTACGGAAGTGGCATACCCCATTCGAATGAAGACGACGGAGGATGCGCGATGGGAGTATCACAGCCTATGTTCGGCTACCGACATCGGCCGGGGAGCTCGCGACGCTTCTCTACAGCTGTCACTCCGGGATATGTAGCAGTGCAGCTCAAGGTCGTGGTTACATTGCCATGGTTCAGCGCACATATCCCACGCATCTATCCGGATTAACACAAAGTAGCAACGCAACAGCGTTCCGGACGGATGATACCAATCTGTCAGCTATCGAGTACTTCCGCGACTAGCATTAGCTCTATTATCGTTCCATTACACGCCACAACCAGGCGTACCAACACCCTCTGGTACTTTTTGGTTGGTTTATCCAACATGAACTCGGGTACAGAATATCAACATCCGCGTCTTGTGGCAAACCTGCGAACATTCACTATTTGAAATCTCAACAGTTCGACTACAAGGCACTTGTACTGCCGCTGTATCAACCAGATCACAGTCTGGACGCTCTTGGTATGAGACACAGTTGCACAAGGTACTTCGCTTGGTATTTCACAATGTACTCGTTAAACCCGACCCAAGGCAAGCAACCCTTCCGCAACAAAGACCTGGGTGGGAGAGTTGAGCAACGTTACAGCCTCGCGCTGTATGTTACTGTGACTGGTCTATTTCCATCACGGGCTGTACTAGGTGGCATCCCTTTCACATTACCACCTATACTGTCAAACTCAACACCATACCTTGAATCTCACTTGTGGAAATGTAAATGACACATTGCAATTGATTCGCCTCTTTTCTCTCTCGACAAACGACTAGTGACATTAATCATTTTATCCCTTTCGTCCAGGTCGGATCCCAAACCATAATTACCTAGAATATTTTCATCGAATACCGGCATTCACTTTGAGCTTCCAATTACCACGGTACATGTAAAATCAACAAAGATAATCTGCGAGGAAAGGCATGAAATTCCACAACCTCCCCACTACTCAAAGCCAAAGCGTCCTCGGATCCAGCGCTTCAGCCCTCAAACGCTTTTCAAGCACCTTGTCACTCGCCAATCTCTTTCTTCCCATCTCATCTAGTTCGTCTTTGTAATCTTGGTCCAGAACGTTGTGTCTTCAGGGTATTCCCAACCCCAAGACGGAAGCTCACACCATGATCCAGCCATCTCTTCGATAACACGCAACCGCGCTATGTCACGAACATTACACGTCTCCCAGCCAGGGAGCTGGAGCACCATGCTCTCTTCATGGGCGAGAATATAGAAGTTGTCGTAGATATCAAGATCAAGGTTCTCCCCACCTCGGTAGATATAGGGTATGAAATCAAAAGGTTGCTTTGTAGTATACGCTTTGTAACAGCGGCCTTCGTGGTGCTCACGAGGGTATCTACCACAGCGTCTTTCTTCATACATGAGAGGGTATTTGTATCGTCGACAAGCTTTAAGCACAGCCCTACATTGCCGGTAAAAGTGATTACGTAGGTAATGATGTATAGCTGCTTTCTGCAACTCTGAGCACTTCTTCCCTCCTTCTAGGATAGGAATGAACACCTCCAAAAGCTTATCCCGGAATGCTCGCGTGACCAATTCCTCGGTGAAGAGCCAAGTAAATCGCACTTTCCAATCGAATGAAAACTCTCAGGACCACGTTTCTGAATTAGTCGATAACCTGGGGATGGTGACGACGTTCCTCATGCCGCCTTTTGCGAAGCCTTTGTTCAGCGTGCCTTCGCCGAATCGCACGAGTCTGTTTTCGTCATATCGCTCCCATGGATGTCTATCGTTTGATCCTCCAACTTCCTCGGGCCAGCATTGTGGCACGTCGGATAGATGAAGACCGCAAGTCTCTTTGAATGTCACAATGTCTGCATCCTCAATCCTTTCGTCAACCTTCTGATTGGCGCGAGGACCCGTGGGAGCTTTAAATTCGAATGCGGGATATGAACTATGATAGTGGTGGATTTCGAACAACAGCTTGGGCACCCAGAAGTTGAGGAAACGCTGCTCGAGATCTTTCTTGTGGTGGTGCGTTATATGTCGCAAGTACGTCCATTGCTAGGCTGGGCCGTGGTCATAGAGAGGGATGAGGGATGTGAAGATGTGATCGATAAGCTTACGTGGCAGTGCTGGGAGCTGCGACATTGTTGGTAATCAAGCATGGAACTGTATTTGATGAACAGATAGATGTACACATGGTTGCTTCAACTGGTTGCCTTATAACTACTGTAGCCAGTTGAGTCAACTAATCGTGCCATGATTGTTGGGCAAAATTCAATATCCTCTATCTCGGAGTGACTACGTTGATGTATACATGGGACTTGTTCACGCCGTGTCGGAAGGTTAAACAGAGCGCGCCGCGCGTAACGGTGGCGTCGCGTCTATGGCGCACTTATCGCCGAGTATGGTCGCAACACCTACAACACTATTACTATCATCGATGCCTCGGTCAAGAACATCTTTTGCTGGAGTCCATTTCCCATCGGTAAAGTATCGTGTTGTCGTGGTGTGAGACGGCCAGGTTACGAGCTCCAAAGCGGAGGTGTTCCAGATCGTACCTCGGCAACTCTTAGCTCCCCAACGTCAATGACCGAAGCAGTAGCCATGGACGAGTCGTCTCCGCATCTTTTTGTTAAACTACCCCGGATTTCCTCCCTGAACTTCCTCCTACCTCATACTTCCTCCACAGCAAGCAATCATGTCTGTACCGTACGACCGCGCCTACGACTTGCTTAGCAATAGCCAGAATGGCCATGTTTCCGCCTCGCAGCGCATTCCCGTCATCGCGCGGCCATTCGTCAGCGAGAGAGCGGCGAAGACTCTCGATATTGTGGGTTTCTCCGCGAACCTAAGTCTTACAGTATGCTAACGTATCCGTAGGTAGAGAAGTTCGTCGAAGAAGAATGTATCCCCGCCGACGCCGTCTATGTGCGCCAGATCGGCCAGACCGTACAAGAGCGCTTCTCGTCACATCCGTCTATCATCGAGGACCTGAAGAAGAGGGCACAAGAGCTTGGACTATGGAATATGTTCCTGCCCAAGGCACACTTCAAGGAAGGTGCTGGCTTCAGCAACTTGGAGTATGGACTTATGGCCGAGTACCTGGGCAAGAGCCGGACAGCATCCGAGGCTGTCAACTGCGCTGCTCCTGATACTGGTAACATGGAGGTCATCGCCAAGTATGGTACCGAAGCACAAAAGAGGAAGTGGCTCGACCCGCTACTGGAGGGCAAGATCAGGTCGGCGTTCCTGATGACGGAGCCTCAGGTTGCGTCAAGTGATGCTACCAACATTGAGATGACTATCAAGAAAGACGGTGATCACTATGTACTGAACGGCCAGGTTTGTTCACCTTCTTCCCAATTCTATCCTTCATGATACTAACATCGCTCTAGAAATGGTGGTCATCAGGCATCGGCGACCCTCGCTGCAAGATCTTCATCGTCCTCGGAAAGACCGACCCCAACAACTCCGACAAGTACAAGCAGCAATCCGTCATCCTCGTCCCCAACGACACCCCCGGTGTAACCATCCACCGTATGCTCTCAGTCATGGGTTTCGACGACGCACCCCACGGCCACGGACACGTCACATTTGAAAACGTCCGTGTCCCCGCCAGCAACATGGTGCTAGGCGAAGGCCGCGGTTTCGAAATCATCCAAGGCCGTCTCGGACCCGGCCGTATCCACCACGCCATGCGTAGTATCGGATCTGCCGAGAAGGCCCTGGAATGGTTCCTAGCCCGCATCAACGACGAGCGCAAGAAGCCGTTTGGTCAGCTGCTTAACAAGCACGGCATCATGCTCGAGCGCGTCGCCCGCTCGCGTATTGAGATTGACGCCGCGCGTCTCGCTGTCCTGAACGCAGCTATCAAGATCGACGAGACAAATGCCAAGGGCGCGCTCAAGGAAATCGCCGAAGTCAAGGTCCTCGTTCCTGAAGTCAACCTCAAGGTTATTGACTGGGCGATGCAAGCCTACGGTGGTGCTGGTGTCAGTCAAGATACGCCGCTCGCGCAAATGTGGTCGAGCGGTCGCACGATGAGGATTGTAGATGGACCTGATGAGGTGCATCTTCTGCAGTTGGGTAAGAATGAGAATAAGAGGGGATTGGCGCATAAGCAGAGGATTGAGGCGCAGCAGAAGAAGGGTGAGGAGTTGTGCAGGAAGTACGGTATTGAGCCTAGGGATCCGTTGTACCTTAACAGGACGAGTGGGGAGGCGAGTAAGCTGTAGATGAAGATTAGGGGTATAGTCTGAATGACATGGTTGCAATGCATCTGCTGTTGCCTTTGGTAGTGCAAGTCCTATAAAACCCTCTGCCAATAGTAATCGAGGTCTTAGAACGAGTCTTAATAGAATACACAGATCATGTCGCGCGGCTTGGCATCCGAGGTTCATCTAGCGCTGCACCCACTGGTACTGCGATGACGCAGAGCGATGAGCCACTCGTAACGACACCCGTACGAAAAGACAATCTCGAAGGAGGAATCCGCAAACACAATGGCCTCAAGGATGCGATTATCCTCCTCTGGCTATGGCATATATCTTGTCAAAGATTAGCGAAATGTTCGAAGTGTCCTACCACCGATACATACCCTTCGTCTCTTAAGACCCGCGCTCCGCAATATGCACATCCATCTGAACGAGGACCAACGCAACAAGCACACATTCCCTCCGAACCATCCCGTATCGCAAAAACTGTTGGCGAGGTAACAACGACACCTTTCCCAAATCCGACCGCTCTGTTTTTGTTCAGTATCGCTGCCGTCACAGTTCACTTCCTCGACCAGTTACTCACCTTGCTTGTTGGTGCGCCTTCGTCTCTGGCGAAGCAGATATGCAGCAAACAGAACGAATATCGGTACGCAGGTTGCAAGAAGAGCAAGAACAGAGATGGTATTGTCCTTTGACCAGGTCATCTTCGAATGTGTGAATTTTCGAGCTTGTCAAGGTAGGCACGATGGTGGATTTGCGAGTCTACAGCGTGATAGCGCGTCAAACATATCTACCGAGAAAGCAGATTCCCAAGAAAGACCTCGGATTTAGATTTGAAGGAAGCTGTTGGTAAATCAGATTTCAGCCTCGAGTACGGATTTGACAAGTCCGCTAGGAAACCAAATTCCTCCAACGGACCTCGCTCGAATGCAGATTCAGAAGACGCTATTGGGAAAGGAGATTTCAGCAACAGATTTCCAATTCAGATTTGACGTTTCTTGCTAAGCAATTGAGATTTGAGCTTGGTATCATGATCAGACAAGGCTGGTCTTGTTCAAATCTGAATTGAACGAGGCTGAGCATTCCGAAATCTGGATTGGGCAGGCGCAGCCATGGCTATCATGACAAATTAGCAGTGGCGGTGAGCTTCAATCCAGATTCTGTCCGTGTGCTGTACACAGCACAGCAGTAAGCACTGTAAGTCTCATTGGTCCAAGATGCAGGCGCATTGTGGCTGATTTCAGATTTCGAGCGCCATCTGCCTCGCCTGCTTTCTCACAAAAGGTGCAGGCGCCCCGCTCTCAGCCTGGTCTTTAAACATCATCCGACTACACGCACAGGAATCAATGCTCTTGCGCGACAGACCACCTGGCCAAGCGTTACGATGTCCGAGGAGAAATATGCGCGGCGCATACCGGAGCGGGAGTGGGAGTTGCACAAACCCACTATCCGCCGCCTGTACGTCGAGGAAAACAAACCTCTAACAGCTTCGGGCGGAGTTCAGGAGATTATGTCAATCAATTACAATTTCTCGGCAACGTAAGTGAATGATCCGACGTTTTATCGTTGTTCAAGTCGAGAGGCGTGTGTTGACCTGCGAATAGCAAAGCGCAATACGAGACAAGACTGAAGAAATGGCGTTTACGCAAATACAGACCCGCACGTGGTGGGCGTGCTAAAGCATCGTGCGATAACAGTCCTAGGGTAGCCGAGGACCAGGAAACCGAAAGCCATATGAGAGACCCCCAGGACGACATATCCTCCGGAGGTGAGAGCTCAAAGACGCTTGAGTCTCTGAACGATACTGATCTATCTATGTAGCCAACCCAGTTTCGGGAAATATTGCAATCGGAAACTCTTCTTCACATCACCCTGCTCAGCAATCTGCTCTTCTCACTGTCTCACCGCCTGTGTTTCCATCAAGAAGTTTGGTTGGACGATGGCAGGATTACATATCATCCTCCTCGGCAGTTACGAATGTCAAATCTCCCCTATTTTCGCAAGAAATTGAGCATTTCTCCATTCCAGACCTTGCGTAGACTTCATGCGCAGACCCAGACGAGAACAATTTGTTCGAGTCAGCATGGCAGACGTACGCCAATGAATTCGTAACCCCAGCGGCATCCAAACGTTTGCATTACTCAGAGCTACCTACAGGGTCTGGTGACCTAGATTCTTCTCGGTACGGGATGAATGCTGGCAACTTCATGAGGCGCGATGGTTTTCGACTCTCGAGGAACTGTTTCCGCACCGGATTTTCACCAAGTGCAACAATTTTGCCGGTCAACGCGTTTACATCCGACTTCGCGATGTCAATAATGCCGATTATTTCGCGCATGCTCCGGAATGCTGGATCATTTACCCATATGATCTCTAGAGAAAATAGCAGTGCATACGAATCTGCAATCAGGAACATGTCTCATCCGAGCACGTTACAGCTTATTCGCCAACAAAGCATCGATCATCAGCTCATTTACATGATCTTCCACCGACTAGTCAATGAAGGCGATGTCGCGCAGGCGCTCGATGAGCCGACGACAACACTCGACCATTTCTTCAAATTAGGCATGTCCTATTGCTTTTCTCTTCGTGAAGATGATCTAAGCAGTGTAATCAATCTCACTCCACCGCCCTATCACCTGGCATTGTTACAGAACATGTTCTGTGCGGCGCTCGTTCTGGGGAATGCATCCGTTTTGAAGGTTGTTCTGAACATTGACCGAGTGGGTCTTGCACATCGACCTCTCCCCCTAGCAGGTCCCCATAGATATCCATTGGAGTTTGCGGTCTACAAAGGACACCTTCAGGCGACGCAGACTCTGCTAGATCACGGCGTCGACCCTAACCGAGATAAGAACCCATTTCTCCTGCCCAGTATTTGGGCATGGCATTCAATGAAACAGCAGAATTCTGCAGCAAAAGTCGGGATCGTGCGTCTGTTGATTAACAGTGGTGTGGAACTCGATCCTAGGTTTGCTGCGGGCCGCATGAGTCATTGCGACAAGAGCGAACTGTTGTTATTAGTCGATCAATGCTTGGATAAGAGCTTCAAGACATTCTTCCAGCAGGGCGGTTTGCCTAGATTCCTGGGTCGAAACGACTGGGACGATTCGTTCTCTACGGCACTAGAATCTATACTAGATCGAGCATTCTCAGATGGGATCAATCAACAAAATGTTTGGAATTCAGTATTATCGCAATCACTGTCTTGGGCAGTACTACGCAGCCATACGTCGGCAGTCGGTATTCTACTCACCAGACAGGTACAACCCGATGTCAGGTGCTTGGTCAGTGCTGTTCAAAGTCAGAATTTAGGAATTTTCGAAGACTTCCTAAATCATGGTCTGGACCCGAATGCTAGAGTGCCGCCACACCGAAACGGGAATTTTCATCAAGGGTTCCATCAGGACCTGTCTGGTACTGCTTTGAGCGAATCGATCAAGGACCCTTCTAGAGGAGCATTCAGAATTCTTAAAGCGCAAGGATTTATCCCGAAACTGGTTCAGCAACCGGCTGGCTTTGCACCTTCTCTTTTAGCAGCATGTGAAGTTGGCGACAGCCTCCTTGTCGAAGAGCTTCTGGCATTACAGATTTGTCTGAGGAGGCAGGCAAACATACAGAACGCTCTTTTAGCTGCCATTAGAGGAAATCACCATGATATCACCAGAAAGCTTCTCTCTGCAGGCATCAAACCGACAACGTCGTCTATCATCGTCGCGATCCAAAACAGGCAACTAGCCGTTGTCAAGCAGCTCATCAGATATTTAGACCCACGGGAAGTACTCTTAGCAGATGCTTATGCTGACCAAGTCATCATTCTTGAAGCTTTGCGATGGGGCGATCAAACAGTTATCCAATATGTACTTCGGGCAGGGCATCCTGTCAATATTCATGGTACAATACCGACGAGAAAGCTCGAGGACTGGAGCATACCGCCAAAGCTACGGCCTATATACTTTAAAGGTTGGATTGTTACACCTCTGAGCACTGCCATCCTGAAGGGAAATCCAACAGCAGTGGAAGCTTTGTTAGCTCGTGGCGCGAATTACTGTCCTGTCTCCCGCACCAGTAACCGGTATGACCTAACGCCGCTGGCTGCTGGCGCGGTCAGAAACAACCTTCCTTTGCTCAAAGAACTATTGCGCATAGGAGCAGAACCTTTCGATAACTGTGCCCTTCTTGTATCTGCTGTGCTAGAACGGGAAGATGTTATCACGTTGCTGCTCTCTGCTATCAGAACCCGATATCCAGCGGAGCACGAGATTTTGGCTCGGACGCACTCTCCCATATCATAAGGCACGGCAATATACGGCTGCTCCTGCTTCTTGCTAGAGATGCCGATTTGACTGGGCATGTCGCATTAAATCAGGAATTTAACCTGGATACTCAGCCACCTCCACTTGTGTATCAAGCTCCGCCTCGATTTGGGTATTCAGATCCATATCCATATCCATATCCACCTCCTCCTCCTCCTCCTCGTGATATCCTCAATGAATTTACAAGTCCACTAGGCGAAGTAATACGTTTTCACTCTGCAAGCGGTAGTACTGATGAAGTACTTGATATTGTCTTACCTTTGGTCACGGATTTCAACGCTGTTATTCACAGAACCTTCAATCATGGTAGCATGACTTGCCTACTTTACGCTATCGCCCTGGATTCATTGAAGACTGTTCGGAAACTGTTTCAATTCGGTGCGAATATAACACTACCAGCCGAATGGGGAATTCCGCGAACACCACTGCAGGCAGCAGCTCAAGCTGGGAGCATGGATATTGTAAAGTATCTCCTAGGCAAAGGTGTCTGTTCAAACGAGCCTCCGGCACATCAAGCAGGTGCGACAACACTCCAATTAGCAGCGATTGCAGGAAATATTGGTATTGCAACGATTCTGCTGGATGCAGGCGCCGAAATCAACGCGAAACCAGCTCCTTTCGACGGAAGGACTGCATTTGAAGGCGCCGCAGAACACGGACGGATCGAGATGATGCTCTTCCTCGTACATCATGGCGCAGATCTCCTTGCAAACGACAACGAACAATACCGACGTGCTGTTGAGTTCGCGGAAGACAATTTGCAGTATGCTGCGAAAGAGCTGGCAGATGAGTTGTTTTCGAAGGCTATGACAAACCGCGAAACAAGCTTCATCGATTCAGGCACAAATGGGTGGGCTGGATTCACCATGACCGACTTCGAGAGTTTCTTCCCCCATGCGGAAGGGCCCTGATTAGGGGCTTTTCCGTTCTCTGTTCTTGTTTCTGCTTGTCTTTGGTTCTATTTGTAACACCAGAAGATCTAACACACATAGCGAAATCTTTTAGATAGCCTTTCTTTGTTGTGTGGTGGTGGATGTCAGCGGTTCTCAGAGTGTCACAAAGCCCTTCGTTTCAACTTCATACCTATCCGCTCCAGCTGCACTTTCCAATCTCTAAGAGCACCGTAGGAGTGGGTGTATTGCAGTTCCTTGTCAACCTGCACCTACAAATCAGGATAGCTTCGAGATGAGACATCTAACCACCTGAACACGTTCAAATAAGCTTACATATGGGAAGGCTGAACAAACTTGCAGTATCCATCTTGGTGATGGACCACGTTGCTTTAGAGACATATTTCGCTCATATCGTGCTGTAGATGCGTCGTGAATTTCGCATAGGGCTAATAGCGGCGGAATGGTTCCGCTAGCGCAAACGCGTAATTGAGAGGCTCAAGCACGCGATAAGTGCATGAGGCTCACCTGGGCACTTTTGCGCCAAACTACATCTCAACGACATGCCGCCCCATAGTAGAGGGGACTCTGTTCCTTCGGGATTCTACTCCAAATCGACGCCTAACTTACCCACTTTGGGGTCATTCGATGGAGAAGGTCGCGAAGATCATACAGTTGCTTCCCCTCCACGCTCCGCGACTCGCCCAGGAGCAAGTCCCTTATCGCCAGTATCGAATAGCGCTCTCTCGGAGGCGGCTTCCGTAGAGGACAACCAAGATGAAGACGAGGAGCCGTTCGTGGTAGAAGACGTAGCAAGTGAGGATGAAGAGGACGAAGAGGAGCCAGCGCCTACGTCTCGACCACTGCATACCTCTAAATCGTATAGTCACCTCCCGCGACATACTGCGACTGCGCTCTTTCCACCCTTTTACAACCGACCTCCTACTCCGCTGCCGCCGTCCCCATCATTGACATCGCTCCTCCGACCCGCGTTCAGCCGCCCGACCTCGAGACCTACAACACCAGACTCGTCCGATGTAGAAGGATATACTAGAGCTGGTTCGCATACCACTGGTACAAGCACACCCACGAACCTCGCGAGCTCGGCACGGCATGCGCCGACAGTACCTCGGGCCTCGCCGAAAGTCCCTACATACGAATACTACGGCTTTGCACTGTACCTAGGCAGCTCTGCCGCATTTCTCATGTACATCCTCTGGGCCTATGTACCAGCTCCAATGTTGCACCAGATGGGAATTCACTACTACCCGAACAGGTGGTGGGCGCTCGCAGTGCCATGCTGGCTGGTCGTGCTAGTCATCTACATCTACGTTGCCCTAGCAAGCTACAACACGCGCTATCTCACACTACCGCTGAGCAGCTGCGAGAACCTCGTCGATGAATGCGCACAGATAGCCGTTGTTGATCGGATAACTGGACAGATAGTCCGCGATCCGGTGCTAGTAACAGACAAGCTTCACGATAAAGACAAGGAAAAAGGTACTAGAGCGAGTGCACCTCCCAGTCGACGAAGCTCTTTCTCGGCGTTTCAATTTAGCGCGTCTGAGGAAGTGGATTGGAAGGCCTTCTGGAGCACGGGAACAGATGCCGTGATGGATGTACCAATCGGCGGCGTCTGCGAGATATTGTACGGCAGCGACGGGTGAATTATGCATCGTCATTCTGACTGTTACTTATTCAATGCTGACAGTCATTCTCGGCCAAAGATGCCTGTTTGCGCGGAAAAAGCTTGTCACGGGCAGTGGGTCGCTCTAACCCCCACTTACACATGCCCCTCCCGTAGCTGCGAGATTCGGAAAGAACCATGCGTGTGCCCCGCTATACCATGGGCTGGAGATTCTTCGGATTGGGTGGCATAGCTCTTGCTATCTAGCTGCTATCGTTTACTCCGGAGTTGGTTTGCTTTACTCAGCGGGGCATGCAGCGAGATAGCTGGTATAAGTCATGCCTTGACGTCCGCCTTTACCCTCTTCTCCGTCCCACTTCTGCTCGTGAGTTTCGCTGCTGCTTTGCCCTGGGTTCACTTGCTTCACTCGCTCCTGTGAATAGCTTCCTTCGTTGACAAGCTATCAATTACCCATCATGAAGTCCGTCATTGCTGTTTCTGCTCTCTCTCTGCTCGCGGGCGCCGAGGCAGCTGAGACCGTTCTTGGTGCTTACATCTTCCACCGCCATGGTGACCGTACACCAAAGGCTCTTGCTCCCACCAACCTGACTACCCTCGGTTATGAGCAGGTCTACACATCTGGCCAGTACTATCGCTCGCGTTACCTGTCCGGCGACTCCAAGATCCACGGCATCAACGAGGATGAAGTCAAGCTTTCGCAGCTTCAGGTCCAAGCACCTGTCGACAATGTCCTCCAGAACTCAGCCATGGGTTTCCTCCAGGGCCTATACCCACCTGTTCAGACTGTCCAGACACTCGCAAGTGGCCAGAATGTACAGGCGCCAATGGACGGCTACCAGCTCATCCCCGTCAACACCATCGAAACCGGTTCCGGCTCTGAAGACAACGGCTGGCTACAGGATGCATCGAGCTGTCAGAACGCAAAGACCAGCTCAAACTCCTACTTCGACAGCGAGTCCTACAAGAACCTTGCTTCCAGCACCGGGGACTTCTACTCCTCCATTGTTCCCTCAATCAACGGCGTCATGGCCGATGATCAGGTGACCTTCAAGAACGCTTACGTCGGTACGTCTACCCCAATCCCATATCTATCTATCATCCAAACTAATAACACAATACAGTCTACGACACCATCCACGTAGCCGAAATCCACAATTCCAGCATCCCCAACTCAGATGCCCTGACCAACTCCACCCTCCACCAGCTCCAGACCCTTGCCGACGCCCACGAATGGGGTCTGGCCTACAACGCCAGCGACAACATGCGTGCCGTCGCTGGTATGCAACTCGCAGGAGAGATTCTGTCTTACATGAACACCATCATCTCTTCCTCTGGCTCCAAGAAGTTCGGCATCCAATTCGGCGCCTACGCTACTTTCATGTCTTTCTTCGGCCTTGCAGACCTTCAAAAAGTCAGCGACGACTTCACTGGCGTCGTCGACTACGCCAGCTCCATGGTCTTTGAGCTCTTCACCAATGCAGATGTAGCTTCTGGTTTCCCCAGCGGCGATGATCTCCAGGTTCGCTTCCTCTTCCACAATGGCACCGCCTCCAACTCCAGCGAGCCCACCGTCTACCCCCTCTTCGGCGGCAGCGACAACGCCGTTTCCTGGAACACTTTCCAAGACAACCTCAAGAAGTTTGCTATTAGCACTACGGAGCAGTGGTGCAACAAGTGTGGTAACACCGCTGGTTCTTGCGCTGCGTTTGTTAACAATGATGCTGCTACTTCGCAACAGAGTGGCAACAACGGCAGCGATATCTCGCCTGCTATTGGTGGTGTTATCGGTGCTTTTGTCACTTTGGCTGTTGTGTTGGGTAGCTTGGCGCTGCTTATGCTTGTTGGTGGGTTCAGGCTTGTTAGCAAAAAGGCACTTCAGAGGGGTGTCGCGCAGAGCAGTGTTGAGCCTAAGGCTTAGGTTGGAGGGTTCGGAAGGAAGTTGGCAGTGTGTGATGGATCACTGCGATGGAGATGAGAACGACGTGGTCTTAATGAGGCATGGTTTTTCTGATGCTGAATCACGATTTTTTATGGCATCAATGAATAAACTTATGATCATGAACTGCATTGTCTTTGCAAACATCAAGTCTAAATCGTCGTTCCACTGTTAACAAGTCCAATTAGTAGTGTAATAAAGGCCAAGGGCCAACCGAAGCAAAGTAACATAGGAAAGGTTGGCGCGGGGCGCTTGGTTACGTGATTGATATTACGCCAAGACTAGCCATTAGGCGCTAGTGAGTGATGGTTGCTAGAGCTATGATGTTCAACCATCACAGCCACCAGGCAAGCAAGAAATACAGTAGGTATGGCAGTGAGGACAGCATCATGATAAGGTAACAAGTATATGGTTGTGGAGGACTCCCTTTACACGCTTGTTGTAGTCGGCTCTTATAGGTTCATCTCCTACCTAGACTATTACTTAGCCATTCTATAATTCATATAGAACCAGAATGTCATTTCAAACGCCCAATATCCCACCTGGTCGCTAGAAAACCCACGCGAAGCTTCAACATTAAGTCTCGCCCGCTTTGGTGCGGACCAGGATTACAGAGCAGTATAGCCACTCCGTGTACCAAGTGGATGAGTTGCAGCACATTGCCCTTGAACATCGTGAATTCCGACATGATCTGTAAATTTCCTTGACAAACACGATGATGTAAGCTGGTCTCTTTTCTGATAGGGGTTCTCAAATTCTAAGCCCAAGTCCCCTAAGCCACTATATCATGCAACCGAGCAGCCCATCATTTCCCCCCTTCTTCAAATCACTTTCTAGCAACCGCATCCGCACTCCTCAGGGTGGTGGCAGTTCTTGCCACACGACTGCTGCTGGTTGCACGAACCCCAGTCGGTACATCCGTTCCAGTCTCCAGATCCATCACCCTTGGCAGTCCAGCACCACTTTCCGCCATCACCACAGACTTTCCAGCAGCGTTTCTTGCCCATGTCACATCCGTATGGAGCGGCTGAGTAACAAGCGCGGCGGTCGAGGGGACTCTGTAACATGGAGGTGTCAGTAATTGTCTATTGAGGTAGGTATGTCTCAAGAAGCAGGCGAGTACGATGTTTTCCCTATTTTGGGATGGGTTGGAGTATATGCATAAGATGTTGAACCGGGGAGAGGGCAAGACAAAGAAACCTGATTTCACATACGGCTTTATCGGTGAAGCTCGACCATGGTGTGTTTGCGGGTGGGATGGAGGAGTTCTCGAAATCGGGAGCTGCGCCTGTGTCGCCAGCGTAGGGAGCTGAGAGGACGCCTGTAGCTGAGATAGCGTAGAAGAAGATGCTGGTGAGTTGCATCGTTCCGGCTGTTCGAATCGAGGCGAGATTGAGGAGTCGAGTGATCGCTGTGAGTGTAATGAGGAGGAACAATGAAGAGGAGTGCTCAAGAGTTATATACTTTTTCTCGTCAACTTGGCTTTTCTAAATGCAGTCTGAGTTACCCTTTCTCTTTCCAGGTAACTCGCCGATTGATCATCTCTGTAGCGCCGACAGCTGCAGGTGAGCCTAGCATAGCTGCCTCACGCCCTGATCTTCACCGCAAATTACCACTCTTCTCTTTTGCGCATGATGGGATTCGCCCCCCGTCTTAGAAGGTGCGTATGCAGCTTGCCTGTTGTCCTTTGCTTAGTGTAAGTCTGACGGCTGTGCCGTTGCCCCATTTGATCAAATGTGTTCGTATACTGAGGGTAGCCTTGCCTTAGGGTATCCCTCTAGCACAGCAACCCCAATTCCCCCTGCAGAGTGGAGTCGAGGATTTACCAAGTATCTCAACTTGAAGTCTCAGGGCGCCTGAGAGACCAGAGCACACCTAAAACGGGCATTCAGCCTGAATTCCAAAATCCTACGACGATACAAACCCTGAGTCTGACCGAAGCTGCGCCTATAGCGATAGAATCACTAGGTCCTGGAGAATATCTCCCACACTTAGCTAGAGCGCAAATCGATCCGCACTACACTTTCTTGCTGTTGCCAATGTACCAAACGGTTGCAATATTGCGTGGAACCCGAGGAAATCAACCTTCTCAGACTCGACCGGTAGAGACCTAATTTACTCTAACGCCCTGCGAGCTGCGGAACGGGGCGTTCAGACTGCAGAGATGACTTACCGCTATCGTACGTCTACCCCGTCAAGATCCTGGAGATCTGACATGCTGAAGATGTCACGGTCTAGATCGTCCATCTTAGAGTGTTTCCATCGTATCGTCACTACAGGGATCTATTTACCACCAATCAAAAAAGACTCAACATGTTGCTTGTATCCTCTGGCGGAACCACCTTCCAGCTGCGTAGGTGAAATCTAGGCGGGTACCTGCCGGGCGTACGTAGGGTCATCGTAGCGGCAGAACCCGCATGCGGCCCCACAAGCAGTCAGCATACGCCAACATTACCCCGAGAGCATCGCAAAGGAACCGCGCAATGAAACATCGCAACGGAACGTCGTAACTCGCGCCCAAGCCCGCTGTATACTTGTAAATACGGGTATAATATATCCTAGCCTTTGTCTAAAACCTGATACCTTTTTTTTTTTACCAATCCCCCCCGGAACGCCAACAATGCATACATTCATACCCATCATAACAAAAGGAAAAAGAACCTGAATCTCAACCATCAAGCTCTCAAGACACTGAACCTGTCCTGCGGCTTAACCTTTGGCGCTCCCAGTCCTCTCCTCACCTCTTCCAACTGCTCAAGCCCACTCTGCTGCTTCCCCTTCTTAACCCTACGTCCACTCTTCCCCTGCGTATGATGGTTTCCCAAAAAGTCATCCATGATGGAATCGAAATCCGATCTTAGGGGCGGCGCCTCGCTACTTGACCAGCCGCTCATACCAGACATCTTGCTCATGCCGCTCATCTTACTCATTCCAGACACCATGGAAGCATCGTCGTCTTCGGGGAAATCGTAGTTGCCAAAACCATCATCAGCGTACTCTTCTTCAATCTTATCGAAACGTTGGTCGAGCAGGGTGAGACCTTCAGTGCGGTGGAGAGCGGAGGAAGACATGGAGTAGCCAGAGGTGGACGTCTTGGCGCCTTTTCGCTTCTTCCTGCGGCCGCCGGATGTGAGGGCTGAGGCGCCTGTTATGAAGGATTGGTCGTCTGCTGCCGGCTTGTTGGCGGTGGGCTTCGCGGCTTTGACGTCTTGTTTGAATTTCTTGAATTCGTCTAGGTAGGCCATGTCTGCGGCGTCGGCTGGGGCGGGGGCTTCATCTGGAGCGGGGAGGGAGGACGGGTCGGTGGGTTCATTGGAGGGTTTCTGGGCGCGGAGTTTGGGGGAGGAGGCTTTGATTGTGTCATCGGTTTCCCAACCTGGGTCTTCTTCATCGAGGAAGCGGTCCATAGGGTTTCTTTCGTCGGCGTCAAAGTCGGCGCTTTCGAATTCTCGTTGGTCAACTTCGTAGCCATCTTGGGCTAGTTCATTGAAGATGTCTTCGTCGTCTTCGACATAGGCTTCATCTTCTAGCGCTTCGAGCACTTCTCGTAGTCGGGGGTCCATGTCGGGTTGGAATCCCTTGAGGGCGTCTGGGATGTTCTGCTGGTCTTGGTAGGTTGTCTTGCGTACGAACTCTGAAGGTGCCATGTCTTCTCCGAAGAAGTCGCTCACGCTGCTGATGTTGCTGCTCACGCTGAGATCAGCCTGGCTTCGGCTGTCGCTCAGCGATGCGTCGCGCAGCATGTCCGCCAAATCCATCTTCTGCTTTCCCTTCTTCTCGGCCTTGGCCTCGACAAAGTATGCATCGCCGGCGCCCGAGCCCAGGTCGCGCATGTGCTGCATGTAGTCGTACTCTGTGTCATCGTAGTAGATGCCGTAGTTGGCGGCTTCACCCTCGTTCTTCCGTACTTTGGCGCCATACTCGCTTTCTAGGTCGCGCCTTGACTTGATCTTGCTGCGTCCCGTCGCTGCCGAGTATTGCGATGCACGTGAACTTCCCGCCGGCTCGGACTCTTCGCGCTGGTTCGGCGCGATGGTCTCAGCGAAGACCATCTGCGGGGCATCTTCGTCATGGATTCGGGGGTCATTTTGCGCGCGGTGGACGAGACGAAAGTTTGTTGCGGTCTTCTTATCGCTGTCGCGGGGTTAGCGGGGTACTTTTGATTGCGCACCCAGATTTCTCTGCTCACATGAATTGTCGGCGAGGCATCTTGGCGGGTTGCGGGACTGTTCACGATAATTTCTACGGCAGTGGCGAGTGTTGACTGTCGTAGAAGTCTGGGGAAGGCGCTTACAAAGGGTCTTTTGGCGTCGGGCGCTCAGAAAAATAATTTAGGCGAGGCAGCCGGTGAATGACGTGGTGGGGCAACTCCCGTCGCAACTTTCTCTTTCCACTCACCCCTCTATTGGGTCAAAAACACCCGCCACAACCACACAACACACACTTTCAACCGCAATTATGGTGCTCGCCAAATCCAAAAAGAGCGTTGGGCTGGGTAACAGCCTGATGAACGATAGGTTCGCAAAGGGAAAGGGCGACAACCTGCGCAAGGGCAACTTCAATGCGGGTATCGAGCGAACAGGTCAGAATGGAGAGAAGGTACGTTGTGATATGCTACACCCACTCTGGATATTGGCGCACTTGAAGGAAGATCGCGCAATATCTTGGGCGGCGTCCGGAAGAGCACACGACCATTGGAGGACTCATACTAACATCCTCCAGTACATCACGAACGAGAAGAAGGAGGCTTCATACATGAAGATGCGCTCCGTCACCGAACAGGGCGCTCTCGACGACTTCCTTTCGACTGCAGAGTTGGCCGGTACCGACTTCACCGCCGAGAAGATGAACAACGTCAAGATCATTCACAAGGACCAGAAGAACCCATACCTCCTCTCGCCACTTGAGGAGCGCAATGCCACTCGCCGGCACAAGGAGAACAAGAACAGGTTGACTGTGCCGAGGCGACCTCGCTGGGACAAGGACACTACGCCACAAGAGTTGGACGAAAAGGAGAGGGCATCCCTACTGCAGTGGCGGAGAGGCTTGGCTGAACTACAAGAGAACAACGATCTCCTCCTGACACCCTTCGAGCGCAACCTCGAGGTTTGGAGGCAGTTGTGGCGTGTTATCGAAAGGTCGGATCTGATTGTGCAGATTGTAGACGCTCGAAACCCGCTCATGTTCCGATCCGAGGATTTGGAAGACTACGTCAAGGAGGTAGACCCCAAGAAGAACAACCTGTTGCTGGTCAACAAGGCAGATATGATGACGCTGGAGCAACGAAAGGCCTGGGCCGACTACTTCACTGAAGCGGGTATCAACTACAAGTTCTTCTCGGCTGAACTCGCCAAAGAGATCAACGAGGCTCGCGCTGGACTTGAGGACGACGATGAATCGGATGAGTCTGGCGACTCCGACGAACTGCTGACTGACGATGGCATGGGTGAGGACTCCGACGCAGAAGGCGATGAGCTTGCAAAAGAGGCCAAGAAGATCGACTTGCAAGATAAGCAAGAGGAGAAGGAGCAGTGGGTGGATGAAGAGACAGTCGACGTACCGGGCGCGAGCCAGTCAGAGGCTGATGGCGACGAGCGCACGCGGATATTGACTACCGAGGATCTCGAAGCCCTCTTCCTTCAACATGCGCCTGATGTCGACACCGGACCGAACGGTGAGCCGCGAAAGACATCGATTGGTCTTGTCGGTTACCCCAACGTCGGAAAGTCCTCCACGATCAACGCCTTGATTGGCGCAAAGAAGGTGTCTGTGTCTGCCACACCCGGAAAGACCAAGCACTTCCAGACCATCCATCTCAGCGACAAGGTTGTCCTCTGCGATTGTCCTGGTCTAGTTTTCCCTAACTTTGCAACAACCAAAGCAGAGCTTGTGTGTGCTGGTGTCCTGCCAATCGATCAGCTTCGAGAGTACACTGGTCCCGCAGGCCTTGTCGCACGTCGCATCCCGCAGCCATTCCTCGAGGCGTTATACGGAATGAAGATCCATCCACGACCGATCGAAGAAGGCGGAACAGGCATTCTGACTTCTGACGAAGTCCTCCGTGCTTACGCTATCGCCAGAGGCTTCTCCACCCAAGGTCTAGGTCAACCAGATGAGTCCCGAGCAGCACGTTACATCCTCAAAGATTACGTCAAGGGCAAGATCCTCTTCTGCCACCCTCCACCCACCGACCCTCCGCTAGACCCCAAGCACTTCAACCGCGAACTCTACGATATCAACCATCTCCCCGCTAAGCGCCGACACCACCCTCTTGCAAATCTCCCTGGCAACACTTCCCTCGCTGGTCCGGAGGCTGACGACATGTCGCTCATGGACGACGACCTTGACGGTGGTGTACCCGTCCAAGGTGAAAAGACACAACGTATGGACAAGCGCTTCTTCGGCCCTGGGCAGGGTATGGGAAGGGTCAACCAACCATTTCACTACAAGTACAGTGAGCAGGGAAAGGAGCTGAGTGGTAGGAAAGCGAAGATGGTCGCTGCGCTTGAGGCGGATGTTGATCCTACGGAGATGAAGATGAACAGTAAGAAGCACTTCAAGGCCAACAAGAGGAGGGCCAAGAAGGTGCGGTCGGAGTATGTGGATTAGAGGATGATGCGAAGGAAGGATAGAATGAAGGAGGAAGGAGGGTTATGAATGCATGATCGGCGTTTGGTATCTGACTTTGGGATGATATACCGGAATTCAATGCATAGAATATAAAAGTCATGTTATTAAGTCTCGCTTTGTCTTATCGTGTTTGAACCACAGGGAGAGATGGTTGGAGCACGTCAGTTATCTTTCGGTTTCTGTGAATACGTCACGGCTACCACTCCTCCTTATTTCCAGGACTTGGCTTGCACTAACGCTGTTGTCGCAGCTTAGAAGGGTAGATGCATGAACCCATTCTCTTCCTTCGCCAACAGACGCCTTGACCATTTCTTCATTGTAATCATTGGTATCGCAGGCCTCGATTTTATTCTCGTCTTAGGCTTGTAGAGACATCAACAGAAAGCAAAGTGGGATGGAGTTGCCATTAGGGCAAGTGAGATTTGGTTTGTATTGTGTAGCTATGTCTGCTTTGATACAATTTGATCAACTACTCTCAGACGAAAGTGGAAAGTGTAACCATGTCGGTGGCGGCCTCTCGCGTGTGAGTCTCTCCATGAAAGATTATCTCAAGATGCAAACTGGGGACTTAGAAAAAGACAACCGAAATATCTGATCTGCACAACACAAGATTTTCAGAATCAGGAGCCAGTGGGGTGGCACGATACGGAAGCTGCCACAAAATGACTATGGTAGCTTTCTTTGATCCCAGTAACGAGAAGGACTAACCCTTGGCTTGGCTTTGCAACATCTCTCTCGGTGTCGGGCCTAGTACCTTTTCATGCACAAACTGTCTTTTTTTCTTTTCAGCCTTTCGACCCCCATCAGGCGTCCAACCATGCGCCGCCCAGTTCGGACCAAACGATGTCAGACCACAGGTGGTCTGACATCCGTCCATCCGTCCTCACGACTCCAACTTTAAAATAATCCCCTCCTCAGCAAAGTGTGTATTCCTTCCCCATACACTCCGAACGCTTTCCTTTCGAGACTGAAGTACCGGTACACCCAAGTGAGGAGCCCATCATGGCGACCACATCGACACTAGGACTTCCACTCACACTCACACCCACCCTTCTCACAATACTAAGAATCGCGCCTCTGCTAAGCAGCACCGCATCTCTCACACACGCATACATGGAATATGTCACCACATCGTCCTTTCTCTACCCGCCGCCAATAGATTCGGGAATTAGTCAATTCCTGCTTGGGCGACGACATTCCGCGATGCCGGGTACCGAGAAGGAAAAGGATAAGGGAGGGGATGATAATGGGAAAGATGGGGAAGATGATAATGCGGGAGCGATTAAAATTGCAGAAGCAGAGCAGATAGTCGTTCCCAGATGGTTCGTGGCGTTTTTTAATACAGGTGTGCGGTCGGTTGTTGGGTTCAATAGCATTACGTTGCTGGTTGCGGGTGCAAATCTTGGGTTGTGGGGGGAGGGCTTGGGGGGAGCCAGGAAGTGGTATGTGGGTGGGCTGGGGGCGGCGGTGGCGCATTATGGATTTGTGCCACTGGTGGGACCGAGTGTGAGGGCGTTGTTTGTGATGTGTGAGAGGAGGGAAGGGAAAGGGATGGAGAAGGGGAGTGCGGTCAAAAGTGTGAGGGAGTGGGTTGGTTGGCACAATCTTAGGATGGGAACGGTGGATATAGTAGCTTGGATGTGCTTTTTTGTTGGGGTTGTGGAGGTGTTGAGCGCGTAGATGTAGGTTGGTGAGAGGGGAAGAGGAGGGGCAATTGTGAAAGAGCTGTCGGGACGTCTGATGACTTCGGTGCCCTGGTTGAGGTGGAAGATAGCTAGGGGTCCCATGAATGAGTGTGGTGTTTGTAGATATGTATAAATATACCTTTAACTCGTAAAACGAGTGTGTATATACTCAACTAAAGACTGCAGGTGAGACCTGAGGAGCTTGTTGCCAGAGCATCCATAGTCCAAAATGAACATGCAGATGCTAACGAGAAATCCTAAACACGCATCTAGGTGATGCATAATGCCGAGTAGTAGAAGTCATGTACGTCGCACATTAGTCGTAGACCAATGTTGTTTAGAATACGAGGCTGGAACGGAGACATGCCCAACGTGATCATCACAGTTCCGGACCGGTCTACAATGTCGGCGCCAATATACCCTCCAGCTACTGTGTCATGGGCGGCAATGACTCAAGGCCCAGTCTAATTGGGGGTGGTGACAGGTATACGGAGGAGTTATGGGAAGAAGGGGATGATACAGCTGTCTATGTAAGGATGAGATGTCTAGATCAACACCACCGTGACTCAATCATTATCTTTCCAGACATTAATCTGAAGTGGATTCAATGATGCCGTCCACCAACACAGTTCTCATCACGGGCGCAAATCGTGGTCCGCAGACCTTATCCCCGATCGATTCAAGTATGGCACTAAACTTATAGCTCCCAGATCTTGGCAAAAGCTTTTTTAACGCATACCTCGAGCATTAAAATACGGTCCTTATGGCGGCAGTCCGAGATCTCAATTGCTCAGTCTCTTTATACTCTGTCAAAGTTCCCTGGATCCTTTCCCATCGTGATCGAGATCGATGTTGCATTATCTGAATCCATCAGACACAGTATCCAATCCTTGATGGTGGAACATCAAATTGATAGCCTTGATGTAGTTATTGCCAATACGGCCATGACGCTTAGTAGCATCAAACTCTCTGAGATCGAAGCTCGACGCATTCTGCCCCTCATCGATGTCATCGCGTACGGCCAATTGGATTTTTTCAACGTCGTACTTCCGTTGCTGCGCAAAGCGGAGAATAAGATCAAGGCGAGGTTCATGTATATGTCTAGTATAGATGGAGGCTTGTCGACATATGGCGCAAGCAAAGCTTTGGGTAATTTCTTCGTCAAATGGCTGTCCCTCGAGTGTCAGGATATCATCACATGAACTCAATATTCAGGATGAGTATATAAATACATTTCTATGCTCAAGTGCTAATTAAACTCTAGTATGGTAGCGACGGATATGGTCAAAGTTGCGTTTGAGGACCCAAAGTCTCAAGGTCTGGAGTTAAGATCATTGGCGCTTTCAGTGAAACAATGTTACCAAAAACTGCTTCGGCTGGTATGTAAGCTTTCCAACATCTTGGGCAGCTGCTGATATGGTCACGACAGATCGACCATGCTACCCTAAAGGTTACGCATGGCAAGTTCCTTGGCCCTGATGGTGAGGAATTGCTATGGTAAGACTGCAGCGTCTAGGACGCTCTATCACGGTCATTGGCGGTCCAGAGAACAGTGGTGGTTTGTTGTGGTTGTGGCGCTGGGAGAAATTCGAATAGTGGCGCACTAGGTAGTCGGGAGAGCTGCCGCGATCCATACTTCCATGCCAAGATTTGCCCAATCGGGACTGCAATAAAAATTTCCTTGAGCAACGTGAAAATAAGAGGAATGTAATTCTTGTGGGTCACATGACAACAAAACAGCCCGGCTAGCTCAATCGGTAGAGCGTGAGACTCTTAGCTTTCACGTCCTAATTAGACTCGATTGGTTATCTCAAGGTTGTGGGTTCGGTTAGTAATTTGCAAGCCGCCATTCGATTTCTACATCTAACACTTTACAGACCCCCACGTCGGGCTTTCTTTTTGCTGCGGTTTGTTACGATCCTGAGAAGGTGGTGTTCGTGGTGTGGCGGTGAAGGTGTCGCTTTGTAAACGGGTACTGAAGAGATGGCGGTTTAGCTTCCAAATACTCTGATGGATATATGCCAACTGCCTGACGGTATGCGGCTGCGCCAGATTGTTAAAGGATGGCGTTATTTTGTGTCATAGTTAAGATAGAATGATGTTCCGCTAAGGTATCTGTGTGTGTGAACATCACGTGATGCTCGCACCCTACAACTAATACGCTCCAAACTTTTTAGCGCCAATCAGTGTGAGTAGTTTTTTCTCCAAGGGCCCTATATACGCGAACTAACCAAGATCTTGATTTGCAGCTAAAGGTGCGGAAAGCCCCATAGAGTTCAGATGGCGCGTCGGAAGCTTACTAAGACACGTGGATAGAATGTCTTGGAGATTTGCACTGCAATCTCTAGCGCGGGCGAGCAGTAACGAATAAAAGGCTGAATGCTAGTATCCTACGTGGCACTTGCAGATGGCGCAATCATCAAACTAGATCGTGAACGTAAATGAACAAAGGAAGCTGCATAACTAGATAGCGACACTGATGCTGCGACACTTCAACCACTGTTTACTATCAACAGACTGAAGCGTTAGTAACTACAATTAATGCTGACTAGCAATGACGCGGAGAGGTGCTACAAAGGCAACATGTGGTCTAAGCAACTAGTCCAAGGTTTCGCTTGAGCAACTAGCGAACACATTTTAGGATATACAGCGTATGGCAAGCGAAGTACGTATAATAGGATATGGAGAGAGATAGTTCGGAGAAGATTTTGAGCACATAGATGAGGTCACCTTTTGTAATTTGAAACCTCGGCTGAGTTTGGTCCCTCGCCAAGGGTGGTCCGGACAAGACGCTTCGCACGTCTCATTCTATCAAAGGGAACTGGGCGGATTCAATGCTAAACCGTTCAAGCTAAGGCATATAGGGTGGCGGAATGTTGCACGCCGAACAACAAGTATTTGCAACATAGGTATGACTATCCAAACGAGGACGGAGAACGAAAGGTGCCGTAAAGCCTGCGCAAAGTCCTGGACGCGCAAAGTTGAACCCTACCATAAGCAGCGATATTGGGTCAAGCTGCAACGTGCTTTCGATAAGTACGCTAAATGTAGCTGCGAAGTATGGAACGTACGTCCGCTCACCTACCACTCCTTCTCGTCGATCGCGTCTCAGTCAAATTGTTGACTGTGTTTCCATTCTCCTTTCTCGATCCCCTTCATCCATGGACAGTTTTTTTTTAATCGCTGGTTTTGATCGGTTCACTCGTGTTGTTAACGTCGTTGTTGCATTTGTTTCTTTCGTTGGCATCGCGGGATTTGTAGGTGGCTCGTTCGTTGACTATGGATACATCGCCAGGTACTGGTTGACCGTCTCAGCGTATGTATCTACATGGGTCATGCCCCCAAGCACCCGGTTAACCTGTAATGAATACTCGTGCCATGCCACAAGCTCGACCATTGGATTCTGCTCGAGCTTCAAGTTCGGGTCATTGTACAGCTGCTCCTCAATCTTGCGTTTTATGTCATGGTTCTGATCAGGTCGTAGGACGGGTACCCTGTTGTTGAGTTCATTGCATGTCTTGTTATGCATATGGTAGATTTCGGCAGTCACCGACGAGAGGATGTGCGGCCGCATGTTGAAAGGTTTCGGGATCCACTTAACAAAGTCTGGCATCTCTATCTCTTCGAGCATCACGATCTTGCACACGTAAATGGTGTGACTTATCTTAGCCCAATTGGCGACCCTCTTTAGATGCCCAATTAAGATCTTGGTCTTTTTCAAGAAAGTCTCGACAAACAAATAGGCGGAGAGCTCCTGCGAAGAAAGGCGGGCGTAAGTGCGGTGACCGTAAAAGAATTTATGCGAGGTACAGTCTTTGGTCGTATTGAGGACGAATTGGGCAGTTGGGGTGTTATGAGTAGCAGTGTGGGTGACAGAGAGAGCGACAGTACGAGTTGGAGTCGAGCGTAACGAACGAGTTAGTGGTCACAAATTCCATTGCCAGGTGTCGATAATGAGGTAGTTCAATTGCCAAGAACATAGTACGAGCGTAGCGCGTCCATCTAGGACTCGTGGTGCGTAATTCTTGTAGTAGTGAAAGGGCGACAATGACACTCGACGTTGTAGGACGCGTATCGCGAAGACTGCGGTGTGTATTAAAGGCCAGACGCAGCGATATCATCGCGAGCACGAGGATTGTTGATCAGATAGCCATGGTATAGACTTGAGAATAATATGCGTCCCTGGTAAAATAATAGTAGACGCTCGCAACGGTGTTCGTAAAGACTCTTACACCAAAGATGCGATGATCTACCAAAACCGCTCACGGCCTTGAAGGTTCCCACAACATCAATGGCTGTTCATGGATGGGTCCACCAGAACTTGTGAAATCGAACCGGATGACCTCGACATCCTTGAACCCATGCTTCCGGTAGAAACGATGACCGACAGGAGTGGACGCCAGATAGATAGGAAGACCAAGTTTTTCGGCACGCTGCATACCCCAGTTTAAAAGGAGACCTCCCGCGCCACGACCCTGAAAGTCTGGGTGCGTATATAGCAATTGGAGATCTAGAATTTGTTAGTGTCGAGATATCTGCCTGCTCGACGATACAAATAGCACGCAAACGTACAGACGTATGGCTTATCCGCCATAATAGCTTTCCGCCTCTCTGTCATCCCTTCAAAGAAAATCTTGCATGCTTCCGGATCCATTCCAGGCCCGAAGCGTAGAGGCTTGAAGGAGGCCGCCGCGGCCTCGGTGGTCTCGAAAATATGCCATTTCGTCCATGCCACCATCTGACCAGTTCTATCGTCGAAAGCCTGCATGTAATGTGCAGTAGAGTCGTTCTCCCTCATCTCGACGATCTGCTGCATTCTTTGTTGTGACCCTCCAGGGGGAAACGGGCCCGGGTTGAGAATCAGGTTGAGAGGGTTGTCTTTGTAAGCAAGAGACTCAATTTCGCAAGCTCGTGCGATGTCGGTATCGGAGACTTCCCGCAATATGATCGTCATGCTGAACAACGTTGGTGGAGGAGGATGCAGTCATGGCGATGCGCAGTATGAAGGGGTTAGTTATTGGTTTAACTTAGCACCTCAAATAGGAAGGTGCGACTTAACTTTCGCCCTTACGCCCTTTTTGTAAAATCCAGTAAGCATCCTACCAGCGATTAAGATATTGTTTTCTGCTACGTTTTGTAGCCCGGGGAGTTACTTACCTCGTACTAAAGCAATTCCGGTGTTATATCTAGATGCAGTTCTTGCCAAAGTGGAAAGACTCTCCTTTCAATGGCGTGCTTAGACCAGATGAAGGCCATCATACATGTCTTAAAATTGCCCCACTCTTTATGTAGCATCTGGAGTTGCATGAAAAACACGCTATTGATCAATGTTTTGACTCTCTGTCCGATGCGTGACCGTTCGGTCAAGCCGCCCACAAGGAACAACCACAACAAAAGCGAACGTGAGGCTGCCAACCGTGGATCAGGAGCGGCAGCTGCAAGACGAGAAAGGATCCGATCGACGCATATTTCAGGGATAAAGGAGCCATTCCAGATCCCAACAGAGAGCTTATACGTACATAGGTAGGCCACGTAGGTACATGCTTCGTAAATGGGATCCGCAGATGACAGTGAAATGCGAGACGTGTTAAGCAAGTCTACCAACCGAGACTCCAGATTCGCTTGAGTATCATCAACAAATGGCGTATCTCCTGTAATGGCACGTTCGTCCACGGCTTTGCAAAGCATAGCCAGGTCTTGCAGTATGATGGCGAATTTTATCGGCCAATCTCCAATCATGCCGGAAAATCCGTTAGGTGTTGCACAGCAGAACTGGGCGTCTGTATGCCGTGGATCCTTCCAGCCTTCGTACATCTTGTGCGAAATCAAACGCGTTGTATTCAGAACAAAGCAACCCAACAGATCCTGCCGGAACAAGGCGCATTGCATTTGTGCAACAACGGCGATGTTCCCCGCTTGGTACAAGCTCATCATCATCTGTACTCCGCGTATATGTGTGAAGATGTTGCCGGCAACACCACTCTCAATGCGATACTCATATCCGATGAGCATAAGCACAGCGGTGATAGTATATCCCGTTGGCTTCACCCAGGGTGTACCATAGCGGTTTGCATACCTTGAAGGAGCTTGCTGCGATACGTGAGTATCTCGACATTTGGAACGTTGGCGTTAACCGAAAGCGTGAGGACGAGCGATAGGGCGAAGAACAAGATGGGGTCCGTCAATGCGCCTTTGAGGACGCTGTCCATGCCCTGGAAGAAGACCTTGCCCGAATCTTCGATACAGAAGACCGGTTCACCTGCTTGCTTCGCCGATGATATTTAACGTTATGGTCATCGGTTATAAGAGAGCATGCACATGTACATATGATGTCGCAAAAGGGTGCGTAGCCTCTCAGGACAGGCGCAAAGCGTGTTGAAGGGATCCGTCAATCCAATAGGTGGTGTTTTCGTAAAGACAACTGGGAACCGCTTCTGTCGCTTTTCGTTCGCTACAAAAGGCACAAATAGATCTCTCCGCTTTATACGATCAGCACGGCTGCGCTGTATGCCGTTACGTATAGCATGCTGCCGAATACCTTCCTGTTTCTTTCGGTCCTTGACCTGATCGGGATGCGACACCGTCACGAATTTGAAAGGCATGTCTCAGCACCATGCAGACAAGCGGCACATCGCGCCCGGCCTGGCTGCTGACCTGTCTTATACTCGAGAGTTTTGCAGATGTCATATTAGAGATAATAGCATAAGTCATAGAGCTCCACCAGCAAAAGACGCGTCGCGCTGATCAATATGACAGGTGTGCCATGATAGGCTGATGTTATCTTATCCCTACGCATGTCAAGCCCCACCACCTTGGCAGCTGCACTCTCTCTATGCGATACGCATGCTGCGTCTTTGCTATGTCAGTTTCGATGCATAGCTGAATGACCCGGATACACCTTCAGTATATTAATGTAACTGTTGTTATCGTCTCCGTAACCTTCCGCGATCAGAAATAAAAACGCTGTGCGACAGCTCGTGACCGCGCCCCAACATGCCTAGGTGTCGTTTTCAACCACGTCCCGGATGCGGCAAACAGTTATGTCGGAAGCCAGAACCTGCCATCCTTACAGCAAAGTCGGACGCTCATAATCAGAATCACGACAGACGTTTGTTCATACAGTGACAGAAGCCAATCATGATCCCGTGATGCCAGGCGAGGCGCGGCCATGCAAGCAGAACTCATCTTTCTAGCCTTAAGAATGAGCAGATGCGAAGCTCGAGGTGGAAACTTCGGGTACTACAGACCGCGTTTCTGCAATCTAGCCCACGCCAACAAATATAGCTGTAACATTATTCTCCAATCCCCCATCTCTCCACCTGCTCGACCCCGTACGTACAACTCAGCACCGTCCTTGCAAACTCACAAATCTCCTCCTTTGGTACTAGCGCAAGCATCTTATCCACTTCCGTAAGCCTCACCATCCCCGCATATGTATCCGTACACCGTTTCTCCCACACCGCCGCCGATGGCGCTTCCCAGAACCCTCGGCGGGTGGTGAACATCGTGCCGCCCATGCAGGTGGAGGTGGAGTGAGAGATGAGTTTGTAGATGCCATGCAGACCGGCAATCACTAGCCAGGTGCGGCGTATGCTTTCTGTCAGGATCCAGGAGTACCAAAGGAGGGTTTCGGAGGGGGTTGTGAAGGACATGAGTGAGATGGGATTGTTGGGTGGTGCTAGGAGGGAGGAGCCGCAGTTTGGTACTTGGCTGATGTGCTGCAGTAGGTTTGCCATCCACATATCTAGCACGGGGATGTGCTTCTCAGCGAGGTGGCGAAGGCGCACGTTGCCATCGTATAGGCCGATGCACTGATATATCAGCAGTGCTTGAACGCGACCGAGATACTCAAGCGTATCAACACTTTGCGGGCTTGTACCTGGCGACGGAACGCCCTCTTCTACCAGGGATAGTACGCGCTCTTCGATGATCCGAAAAAGCATATGCTCGCTAGCTACAGACTTGTGAAGATAAGCAGATAGCGACATATATGCATCTTGGATACAGCGAGGCATCTGGTGTCGGTACAACTGTTGATGTATGAACGGACTGCTGCCCTGCTCAACCCACTCAGTCAGCCAGTCTACTACCTGTCGCAAGAGTCGGGTTAAGTCTGTGGTAGTGAAGCGTTGCTGGTTGGATCGTAAAGAAGGAGGAGCCGAATCGATCATCCATGTCAGTGGTGACGTGAACCACGAAGTTTCGATTTGTGCATCTCCGAGCGGGAAGGATAAAGAGGGCGCTTGAAAGTCAAAGAGCAAGGGTGTGAAATCAAAAGTCTCTGGAACATTGTTCGCGAGCACAACGAATGACGACGGCTTTGATAGCGGATAGTGACAGCTAATTCCCCGTGTCCAGCAGCGGAGACAGTGTGGTATTTGCTTTCCGCATCGCCTTCGTGCTTTGGCGCAAGCCGAGCATGCTTTCGACTCCATAGTACCGCTTCCTGATCGTTACAGCAACTGAGAATCGAACGTCCGTGGTCGCAGGCAGCATCGAAAGACACGTCCAACGTGAGATTGGTAATCATCAAGGCGTGCGGAAACTAACCCGAATCATCTAGCTCCCGTATCTGCAGCTGCGGACGCTTACCCGATACGACTCGTTCGAGAAAGCATGCGGACGAGTGTATTAGAAAGCTGTTGCTAACTTCACCAACTATAAGTATAAGGATAATTGCGTACCTGTTCAACCCCATCAGACCATCTTATCTGCTCCCCACATCTTATCCTTTTGACAATTACCACACGCCTTCGTCTCGAATTCTGTTCTCGAACTTCAAATCGTCTCCCTGAAGCCTTCAACCCCTCCAAGCTCGATCACAGTCACCATGTCTCTTGAACAAGCCCTTGCCGAAATCCGACGCACCGATGCCACCAAGACTATACACCGTGAGCCGTATGCCGCTATATCCCCAACACGCCCGGAGCTCAGCCAAGCTGGCCGAGCTATCCTTATCACAGGTGGCGGCACTGGCGCCGGTTTCGCCATGGCAAAAGCCTTCATTCTCGCCTCAGCGGCCACCATTATCCTCATTGGCCGACGTGCTGGCGTCCTCGAGACAGCGCGTACTCGCCTCGTCGAAGAAGCCGGCACAGGGACCAAGATCATCATCCAGACCTGCGATGTGACCAACACCGCAGATGTCGACGCGCTGTGGCAGTCAATTGCAGAAGAAGGTATAGTGGTGGATGTATACGTCGCCAACGCAGCGAAGTTCACAGAGCCCAAATCGATGTTAGAGCTGGGCACGGAGGAGGTCTGGAACCAGGTAGAGACGAACGTCAAGTCGCCCTTGTACTTCGCTGAGAAGTTTCACACTCAGCCTGGTAGTAATACTGACAAGCGAAAGGTGACCAAGTACTCCGCCAAACCCTACAAGCTTATGGTAGACTGATTATAACTAAACAGTTCATCCTCAACATCTCCACAGCCTCCATAGCTGCCCAGGCCCATCCTGAAGTCATATCCCGTCCCGCCTACACCCTCTCAAAACTAACCTCAACCCTTCTCTTCCAGCTCCTAGCCTCGGATATTCCAGCCCATAACACCCAGATCATTTCTTTCCACCCAGGACTCATTTTCAACGAATATTGGGACTCGATTGGCGGGCAGCCTGAGTGGTTCGACGATGAAGAATTAACAGGCGACTTTGCAGTTTGGGCGGCTAGCAAAGAGGCGGAGTTTTTGCATGGCCGGTTTGTGTGGTGTAGTTGGGATGTTGAGGAGATGAGGAATGGGGAGGTGAGAAAGAGGATTGAGGAGGATCCGTACTACCTCCGCGCTTCTATTGTGGGACTCGCTGCAGGGATAAAGGCTTGAATTGGTGCGTTATCATTGGAACGATGACCAGAGGCGGAAAATTGTGTATGGGGTTGGATGTAGTATCGGGACTTTCCAGGCATGATTAGTATTGGCTAGACATTAAAACCTCCTTCCTCTCCGCCCTCAGCTGAGGGATAAACACGATGAACATCAGCGTTAGCAAGTGTCACGATAGAGGCCACGCCACTATTCAGCCGGAACAGGTGATCGATCTTGCGCTGAAGTCAGAGAGACTCATGTCGGACGATCTTGAGCAGAAGCACATCGGTACTCCTCTCACTGAGCATCAGAGCGCAGCTCTGTACGAAAGAGGCAGGGAGGTAGTTAAGGTACGTTTGCATTGCTCTTTAACTACTAAAACCCTATCTTACACGATAGCTGAATATTAAAACAGCTTACTAAGACCAGTACTATCACCTTCTGCTACTAGAATTGAATATATGCTCCTGATGTTCCAGCAACCCACTCGATAAAATCAGCATCGCCTACGCCCACTAACTCTCCACCGTATGTGTTCCCAGCCGGACAAGGAAAGCCCTGGCCGAAAGTAGGGAACCCGGATATCCAAGTTGCTGCGCCACCACGCTTCGCAGTCATGCGACCGTAATGCTGGTCCCTCAGGTTGCCCGAAGGCCAGGAAGATGTGCTGCGAGTAGCAGGAGCAAGAGAGGTAAACACATCAAACTGTCCTGTACCGGAGACCTTTGCTGATGCATCAGAAGCAAGGTCAAAGTGGAAGCTACACGTCCTGCCCGCAGACTCAAGAGGGAATTCAAAGGTAAGGAGGGTGGTGATGTCGGTGGTCTTGCCATCCTTGGAGATCTTGCCGTTGATCGTTTTGTGATGGACTGCGCCTGTCCAGACCTCGTACAAGGAAGTGGCCTTAGGCTTAATGATGTTTGAGCATGTAGGATTGCCGAATGGTGTGATGCAGTTGGTAAAAGTAGGAGAGTTCGTGTTCATTGGTAGAGCAGAGGCGAAGCTGATGGTGGCAAGAGCGACGGCAGAGGTGGAGAAGCGCATGATGAGACCTGAGGTGAAGTTTGTATTGGGAAGATTTTGTAAATGAAGTTGCACCTGTAGGTAGGTGTGCGATGATAGATCTCAATGGCAGATTATCTACAGTATATATAGTCAGATCTAACTGGGTTGGTTCGACCACTGGTTCTGTAAATAGAAGAGGGTCAAGGTCAGCGGGCACTTAAGCGCAGCACAGCCACCAAGCTGAAGTGGCACAGTAGAAGCTTGGGAGACAAAATGCGGCGGGGTAAGGCATGTTGTTTTGGTACTGTGACGTGGAGAGACGTACAATCAGAGTGTGGTCACGTGTACGGCTGATGAGCGGAAGTCACATGTGCAGCTGAAGCGGGCAGGGTAGGAAAACGGCCAATCGCAGTTGGCTGTGCCTATAGCGGCTCTTAGTGGTAGTTACGTATTGAGGACGGGCCTATCAAAACGAGGTACTGAAATCGCGAGCCATATTGCAAGCAAAAGAGATTGTAAGCTACGGGTGTCAGACAGTTGAAGATAGATCTAGATAGACTATTATTAGGGAGAGTCGATTGAGTTGTCATATAAAGGACCACTTCATCATATTCAACGCTTGTCACTGAAAACATCTCATCTCATTCCTTAACAATGGCTCCATGGTGGGACTGCGACTCTGTATATTGCGGCTTTTGGAACAATCAAAGTAAGTGCATAATGCGTCAATGGAGCCTTCCTGACATAGTCTGATAGTTAATCACCCTGTCTTCCGTGGGACCTTGACGCTACCAAGTCAATGGGCTCTGGTTCTTGTCAGCTTTTTTACCCTATTCATCACGATCATTGGCAGCTATCTGTGGGGCACAATCGCCTTTGTTATACATCAAGTCAATTCTTCAAACAAACCACAGCTTGGTTCGCACCATCAGTTTCAACTCATTCTCCGCAATACCGAGAGTTACGACTCTTTCATCGGCCACCTGAGCAGGATGGCATGGGCACACCGCCGCAGGGGGTCCAAGATCTACTGCAAGAGCCTGATCTTGCTTTTAGTTGCAAGTCTGTACGCTCTTGTCTTAGCGCTGGGAGTTGGCTTCTCTAGCAGGATTATCATCGCTCGGGATCCGAGTGTTCTTACCATTGACCAGCACTGCGGCTGGCTCCAAGAACTTACCTTTCTAAATCCACCAGAACCTACGTTCGACAACGCCTACTCGGTTTCAAGAGCACAACTCTACGAATACATCAATGTAGTCGCCGTCATGCTGCGTAACGCCTTCCGCAAAAGTGCTAGTCACTCGCGGTCTTGCTACGGCCGCCTTGGAAAGAAATCCACGGCTTGCAATAATTTCGTGCAGCCAACCTTGCCGTACACTATCAGTCGGATTGCAACGTGTCCTTTCACCGAGAGGGCATGCAATGGCGTAGCTATCTCCCTTGATACGGGTAAGTTGCGCTCCGATGTTCATCTGGGAGTCAACACACGTCCGGAGGATGCGCTTTCCGTGAGAAAGGTTCTCACATGCGTACCTCTTGCTGGGGAGAAGTACACAACCGGCTGGCAGCAAATCATACCAGAGATAGCTGTTGCAACAGGTCTACCATTCGACACGAAAGTAAAGTCCTACGCGTTTGGTCCGAGGAATTTCTCCCTTGGGGAAAATGTTAGCGAATTCAATTACACCTCTGGCATGGACGATATTCGCTGGGTACAAGGTGTCCAGCCTTACAGTCTTCAGTGAGTCCATACTCTCCTTTTCCTCTTGCCGATCGATGCCCTCACCTCACACTGTGTTGGCTGCCATCTGAATAACTCCCCACTTATGTCTGCGTCATGTCTCTTCTTCAGCTTCTTTTCCACTTCAATTTTAGAGAATCACACTGACACATCATAGAATCAGTAATGCAATCCTAGATCTACCTCCGAACGTTTTCTGGAATCAGTTTACACCAATCCATGATTTATTGAACACAACGGCAGACACTACTATTATCGGATTGACAAACAGGAACACCTTTGGTGCCTCGGTCTCGGATCCTTGGTTTCGTGCAGACAATTGTACTGTCGTCCAAGGGGGTTTGCTTCCTACGAATTGCCAAGCGCCAAATCCGCTGTCCTTTCTTGGCTGTCAAGAGCAATATCAGTTCTGCAAAGCAGGTTCAGTCGATTCTTCTGCTACACAAAATCCTGCAACCGAAGGTTCTCATTCCTGTACTCCACTTACAGGTCTCTATAAGCTATTTCCAGATCTCTTGTTTGCGAAGGGACCCCAATGGGACGGTATCACACTTACCGGTCTCAATCCTACACAACAGGCCCTCTACTACTTCTTAGCAAAGATAATATCAAGCAGCCAGCTCCATTGGCAGCTCGGATTGATAGGCCATGAAAACCTGATTGCGCAAGATGCGCTTTGGGATGGTGGGTTTGGTTTCAGGATGTCTGCAGACCTGCCTTCAAATCAATGGGAAACCGAGGTCATGAATTGGATGAACGTCTCCCTATCGAGCACACAACGTGGAACCGTAGCATACAGTCGGCCCACTGAGTACGATGTCAGCAGCACCAACTCAAGCTTGCAGTACATCGAACAACCACAGGACCCAGAATTACGCAACCTTTGCGGCAGTATCAAGATATGGAGTACACGGCATACCTCTTTCTCCGTCATCGGCATGACAGCGACTATCTCGTTTGGCCTTATGTGCATTCTTTGCAGCTATGCCATCCGGCCGTTGTTCACTTTGATTCAGCGCCTCACAGGGCGCGGTATCTACAAGACTCGAGAGTGGACGGACTCATCCACATTCCAGTTGCAACGCATGGCAGCTGAAGGCAAAGGTATCGGGCCTTGGAAAGGCAAAGAAGGCGACGTGCCGACCTTAGTGGAACCAGAATCTCGGTTCAACTTGGCTGGTGGGCGCCAGCATGGCGATGTCGAGTGGAATTTGGACTTTGTTGGCAACAATGGGTACGGAGTTCAATACCAACCTATAAAGGATTTGATGCGACAGTAAATCCCCATTATCCTGTCTTCGTCTCATATAGTTTGCAATACCTAGGTATCACTAACCTGCAAAGTTATTAGACGTTCACGCTATCACTAATGTCTTGCATGACTTTGCAATGGGGTCTTGTTTTCTTCTCCTTCTATCACTCCTACTTGCGCGCAATTATTGGTAACGCAGCATCGTCTCATTCTCTCCTCACGCTTCCCTCCCTCCTTCTCACAACGCCATCCACAACAAATTTGCCGACGTTGCATCTAAGGCTCGTTCTACCACCATTCCTACCGTCTCCGAAAGCATTTTCATGCCCTTTAGGTGAAGATGAAATAGAAACACCGTCAAGATGCACACTAACCTCATTCGTTCGCTCCTTTTGCCTGATCGATTCATGCGGAATCGCTGTACAGTGTATGGTTCACCTTCTCTTCCTCTACATAAAACCAGTTTACACGAAATCTTCCTTAGCACACTTAAGTGTCCACTGTTTCGCGTGCATTTCGAAAGCCCCTCTTGAATTCGCATACTCATTCGCGATCTTCACCTCCACCGCGCTCTCCAACTCCGGATGATCCAACAAAGTCCTCAAGCTCATCAGTACCTTCTCCATTGTGTTATTGTGATGCCATTCCTCTCCTAGCATCTTCCAACTGACAGATCCTGTCCTTCCGTCAACATTGGGATGGTAAATTTTGGTCGTAAAGTTGACTTTAGGCGGCTTCTCTGGGTAGTCTTCGGTGAATTGTATGTGAAATGCGAAGTTGCCGCATTCGTATGGGGAATTATTAAGGCCGTGGAGAGTGCCGATCCATTCCCAAATGTCGCCATGTTTGAGCTCAACGTGATAGCCGTCAGCTGGACTTTTTCGTAAGCTCTGGAACTCTTTTTCGAGGCGTTTCTTGGTGTGCGTCATGATATCCAGGTAATGTTTGTAAGTGGTTCGCGGATAAGTTAATATGAATAGATGGGCAACGAATTGATGCTACGAGATGTCACACAATTAAATAAAAGGAAATGTGGAGGTTAGTTGCGTGGTTTGGCACACGTCATGGTGCACTTGCTATTGCGCGTTAGTCCAACGCGACTTCCAACCCCTTACTATCGATGTGCCTCATATACTGCACTATTGGAAAAACAAGATCGTGTTATAATTTTAGCTCTAGCCTGGTCGTCATTCTGATAGAGAGTCGTACTTATTGACATCATACTTTTGCGTCTGCGCCTCGCAGGTTGTTATGATCCTACCCCGTAGCCTCCCAGAGATGTATCCATCTTGGTACATCTCTTTGGGTTCCGCTTTGCATCACCTACTTTGAGTGGTGCTGTTTTGTTCATCCACCTGTCTTCTGGTGTCTCTGAGCTCTTCATGTGTCGAAACCGAACTGCGTTCCGCACATACTTTGTTATAGTATGTCTTCGTTCTCGCAGTCGTCCCGCTGTTCGGCTTTCATTCCAGGTAGCGTACCTTCAATAGAGTTTTGCGGCGTTCACGCTATCACGGTAGCGCGCCGCGCTTCCGGAAAGAAACATCCCTTTACTCTACACCTCCATCCGGTTGACTAACGATGCAACTCGAGCTGCAAAATTCTGATTGTTCTTAGGTACAAGGACTACAGCTTGGATACAATTTTCCCTTTCTCCTCTCAGATTCGGCCTCTGCCCATCGACGTCTGAAACTCAATGCTGACCTTCAAAGACTTTGTCTCGGCCGCCCGTCCGAAATGATCGTAAGCTTTCTCGATTTCACTGAACTTGAAGTCTGCAAGGGCCAGCTGTCAGCACAAAATCTATTTTCCAAAACTCGCACACGTTGTGTTGAATGGGAGGACATGCTTACCATGTGTAACCATTGCGCTCCCGTTAATCTTGCCCGCAGCAAACAAATCCAACAATGTCGGAATCGTGTGCGCCGACACCAGTGCCATACTGATTGTAGTGCTCCTAGCCCACAGCCGCTCGATGTGCAAATTGACACTCTTCCCATGGACGCCAATATTTGCAATATGCCCGCCTTTTCCGACAAGTTCCTCACACATGTTAAAGGTAGCGGGGATCCCAACAGCTTCCATGACAACGTCAAAGCCATCGGCCTCGTCAATGTGCTCTGCTGCAAGATCCCGGACTGTGCCTTTCAGGTCACTGACGTTGTAGACGTGTGTGGCACCCATCTTCTTGGCGACGGAGAGGCGGTAGTCATCCATGTCAAAGAAGACAAGCTTGCGGGGCGCATAGAGCTGCGCGGTCAGTCCAGCTGCAAGACCGACCGGTCCCGCTCCCACTATTGCAACAGTACATCCGGGAGTCACCTTTCCACGGAGGACGCCGACTTCCAAGCCTGTTGGGAGGATGTCGCTGAATAAGAGCAGCGTGCGCTCATCGACGCCGTGGGGTACATGGTATAGGGATGTGTCCGCGTACTTGATGCGAACATATTCAGCCTGGCTTCCATCAACTGTGTGACCTAGTATCCAGCCTGCCTTTACACAGCAGTCGGCCATGCTGGGAGACGGAAGGTCAGCAAGTTCAAGGACTTTGTAGAGTGGTGTGAGTGCTCACTTCTTCTTGCAGAACTGACAGGTACCGCAGCAGGTGATACATCGAATCAGCACTCGGTCGCCCTTCTTGAAATTCTTGACCTCTTGTCCGATTTCCTCAATCATGCCAATACCCTCGTGGCCCAATGTCCTACCGGCCGTGCACGTGGGGACATCTCCTTTCAGGATGTGAAGGTCTGAGCCACAGATGGTTGTTCGCTGCATCTTTACCAGAGCGTCGAGACCACCTTCAAGCCGAGGGATTTCCTTGTCTACAAGCTTGCACTTTCCGACTCCATTATAGATGAGCGCCTTCATAATGGGTTGCGATACTGTTCTGGTTCGAGACTGGATCAGCAGAATTGATTGTACCAAAGGAGAAGGTGCAGAGTACGCTGAAAAATACTGTTCCGTTTCGGAAGTGATTGCTAGGTGTCTTTATAGAACAAACTACCGTATCTACCATTCTCTAAAGCTCCGCACATGTTCTTCTAGCGGCGGATCGGAAGTGGATGGCGTTTCGACAAGAGAGGAGAAAAGATCCGCTCGTCGACTGACCGTGGGTACGTATCAAGTTGCTCGAACTTTACCTCGACTCATTGAGTGCTTCTACTTGCCTCGCTTCTCCGGAGATCTGATCTGCCCTTATTCACTCTTCCCCGTCTTCACGGTACATTGTTCCTCTCTCCCGGCTATTGAGGACCAATGGCGCTGCTTGGCGTCAGTCCATTACTGCTCGTGTTCGATATCAGGCCATGGATTTTGAGCTAACCCCGCGCTGCCCGCAGTTGGATTCTAAAACGGATGTGGTGCTGAACTGCGATCTACATGCGTAGTGAAGTGGGGAGAGTTGATGCTAGGGTCTACCCTAGGACGGATTCCCATCAAATCATCCAAGGTTTTCCAAGCTTTATAGTGAGCCGATGCAGTTCGCGAATGCATACTCACTATTGAACTGACGCGATGCAAATGGGACGGCGTCAGGCTCAGAAACCGCGTTGAGCCACGATCACACGATTTGATCAGTCAACACACTTCACCAACCCAATTGCCAGATTTGACGGCAACGCGAGTGCGGCCGACTTCATGCACGAAGAACGTGGCGCCGACTTCAACAATTGCGCGATCTCAGCTTTGGGTTTCCCAAGAGCGGAGCCGTCGGCTCCGAGCCGTGATGCCCCACTTCTGCGCGAAAGGAACGCGCACCATCTCACGCCTCCGCATAAATGCTCGTTCTATAAGCGTGCTCGGGGATGATGCGGAGCTTCCACACATTCGGTATCGTTAAGGCGAGTCTTGGAAGATTTTAGATATCCCTCTTGAAGATTTGGTCGGCCTTGGATGAGCATCGTTCACTCATGTCCACACAGCCAATCCGTGTCGAACGAGAGAGGGGGATATGTAGGACGCGAACGGAGGTCTTGCGAAGAGTAGTTTGGCACAATCTTGGAGGATTTGCCAATTGCGATTCAATGCCTCGAGCCCTCTTCTTTCTTCTTTCTTCTTCTTTCTTCTTTCTTCTTCTTTCTTCTTTCTTCTTCTTTCTTCTTTCTTCCTAACACTCAACTCACTTCGCATTGTAACCTCGACTTCGCTTCAGTCTCCAAGTGCGACAGTCAGAAAGTTGCGTTATCGGAAGCACCTAGCATCGCATTAATACTCGGACAGACCCATCTCATTGCTCCGATTCGCTTCTGATGTGTCGACTTGGGACACCCGTGCGGCAATTTGGCTGTTTATGCAACCGTCCGGAATTGTTGTTGCTGGTACGGCGGTTAGGGAGTGTTGGTGCGACCTCGTGATTGTAGATACCTATATAAATGCTTCGTTCAAGACTGAACATAGTGGAAGAATTTTTAGCACGCTCACGAAGTACCATGATGGTGTTTAGCTTGAAGCACGTGCTATTTTACGGCAGGAAGCTGCAATTTGGCCACACACCTACTTTCCACGAAACAGAATACAACGGCTTCTATCCGATTATGAGGCACGGAGAAATTGTGACGTCAGCGGGTGCATTCGCAACGATCAACATGCCTTTCCCCGCACTTTCTGTGGTGCCCTGAATCTTTGAGGCTCAACAAAGCCCGGTGGCTCTGCAGCTCATCGTGTCACCCCGCGTACTAGGTAAAATACGTCGCATGCTCCATGTCAACAGCACCGCGGAAGCAGTCTGGCTAAATGAGTACAACCGATATGCGAGATGTTCGTCGATCGTGCTTCATAAGCGGGTAGCACACTTTTCATCTTAAGGCCAACGGTACGCATAAAGCTTTCTACATTGCCACGCACAGGGGTATCTGAGTACACTCTGTTGCGATCTCGTGGAATAGTTCAAGATGCGCTTCTTACTGAGGGTCATGGCAGCTGTACTCGCATGTTCAAATCCAGCGCTCGCACAGAATTCGACATTCCTCAACCCGGTACTTCCAGGCTGGCACAGCGATCCATCATGCGTCAACGTGAATGGGACGTTCTTCTGCGTAACCTCCACCTTCATCTCATTTCCCGGACTGCCAATCTATGCATCTAAAGACCTGATCGACTGGAAACATATCAGCCATGCATGGAACCGCGAATCCCAGCTTCCAGGCTACAGCTATGCCACCAAAGGTCAACAAGAGGGCATGTACGCAGCGACTATTCGGTTCCACGAGGGCGTTTTCTACGTGATTTGCGAATACCTCGGATCGGGTCAATTGGCAGGTGTTTTGTTCAAGACTACGAATCCATTTGACGACGAGTCCTGGAGCGATCCGGTAAGATTCGAAGCTGGCAAGATTGATCCCGATCTTTTCTGGGATGACAACGGCAAGGTTTATGTTGCGACTCAAGGCATCATCTTGCAGGAGATGAACATAGACACTGGCGCGATGGGACCTATCGTACAGCTCTGGAACGGCACGGGTGGCGTCTGGCCAGAAGGCCCACACATCTACAAGAAAGACGGATGGTACTATCTGCTGATTGCTGAAGGTGGAACAGCCGAAGATCACGCTGTCACCATGGCTCGCGCGAGGAATATCACGGGACCGTACTACCCCTCCCCGTTCAACCCACATTTGACAAACCGCGGCACATCAGAGTACTTTCAGACCGTCGGCCATGCAGATCTCTTCCAAGACCACAACGGCGAATGGTGGTCTGTCGCGCTTGCGACCCGCGTGGGCCCAAATGGCACCTCCTTCCCCATGGGCCGCGAAACCGTGCTCACGCCGGTGACATGGAAGTCCGGCGAATGGCCCGTGTTCCAACCCGTACAAGGCAACATGACCGGCTGGCAACTACCTGCGCGTTCGAGGGATCTTCAAGGCGACGGGCCGTTTAATTCGGACCCAGATGTATACGACTTTCCTCGCGGCTCGGCGATCCCACGCAACCTCGTGTACTGGCGTGTCCCTCGTGACGGCGCATTCAAGACCACGCATAAAGGCCTTCAAGTCGCGCTCGGCCGCAACAATCTCGCCGGCTCATTCAATACATCTGAACCAGCTACGAGGGCTGTAAACTTCATCGGGCGCCGCCAGACAGACACCACATTCAGATTTAGCGTGGATTTATCGTTCGACCCGAAAGCCGATGGGCAAGAGGCTGGGGTGACCGCTTTCCTGTGGCAAACAGCGAATATCCAGCTCGGCCTCGTGCGTAATAATGGAACGATATATCTGCGCTACAACTCTACGGAACAGCAGGAGAAGAAGACGCATGTGCCTGCGTCTTGGCTTGGAAAGCCAATGCGGCTTCAGATCACGATGCCGGATCCAAGGACGTACGTTTTTGTTGCAATGCCAGCAAGCGACAAGTCAAAACAGATCTCATTTGGTAGAGCTTCAACGGCGCAGCTGAGTCCTTCAGGTTCGTTTGTGGGGACACTGATCGGCGTCTATGCTACCTGCAATGGAGCTGGGTCGGGTCTGGATTGCCCAGCTACCACTCCAAAGGCATACTTCAAGCGGTGGAGGTACGAGGGCGTTGATCAGTACATCTCCGAGACTGAGATCGTGCCGAGCGAGAATTTCAATCAAGATAGCTGAGACCCGAATTGGATATCGAAAAACGAAAGTGGTAGAGATTTGCAAAGATCTGGCTCGAGTATGTGACATCATGAGGCATCTCGGAACTGGTAGCCTGTACAAGGCTGTCAAATGGATTAACTGTGTCACAACCTGTGTACAATGGATACAATATTAACAATACGAGCCAATGAGACTGACGCGTAGGCTAACACCATCTCCATTTTCTGATCTGCCTTCCCTAGCGCTTAATTCTTCGTCATTTCATTTCCTGAAAGGCTAGTGTGTATGGTCTAGCATGTATGTACGTAAAGGTCTAAAATCTTCCTTAAAGTACCAGATTAGTCAACACTGAAAGAGGAAACGTACCTTTGACCCGTGCTCTTTTCAATGCATAGTGGATCGTTTTCGCGACTTTGACACGTGGGTCTATCTACTCTGCATCAACGTAGCGAGCACTAACGTTCGTATTTATTGGTCGAATTGTTATAAGCAATACAAACACGCTTGTTGGGTACTTTGTGTTGAGATTTACGACTTCGTCATTCCATCGTGAGGACCCTGATCCCAACTATACACAGGTTCAAGGGCTCATACAGTGCGCTGGTACTAATATCACTCGTTTCATAACATCAACGCGTCATATACCACAAGGATTGTGATACAATCAGCTTACCTCTCGCATCCATCGTTTCCATTCGTTTAGGAACTACGTTCCTTCCTTCCCTCTCTATACAAACAGAATCGCGCCCGTGACACTACTCAGTATCCATCTCAAAACGACAGATATCAATATAAGTACGTTCAGTGGATCGTTTGTTCGCGCAATACAGGGATTGTCGTTGATCATTCCGTGCTGACAATGTGAAATCATCGTGGTATCGTCAGGACCCTGACCCGAACTATGTACCTTATCAATGCATCATTAGATGACCCTGAGGCTATAATCACTCGTTAGAAGTATCATCGTATGACTGATGTGGCAGGAGGCCACGTAGAGGGAGAACGACAGGGATACTACTCAAGATATTGCCTTCGTAATGCTCTCTAGTTGCAGCTTCTCACTTTCTTAACAACAGAAGCCGCCTTCATATACCACAACATTTTTCACTTTCAGTGCAACAAATAGTACAAGAAACAAATCAATTCCAACTGACCAAAACAATGGATTACCATCCCAACAGCCGCGTTGATGCAGGCGAAGATGTTGCTAACGATGCTACATCTTCCTCTCCATCCGCCAACCTTCCAGACAACGACCTCATATCCAACTCTTGGTTCTTATATGACGACTTGGACATCGATGCCATATCTGACGCCGACCTCCACTCCAACGACAGTACCCTAGCATCCTCACCACCCTCTGTCTTTCCCCCCTTCACCAACAAGAAGAATGAAAAAGCCCGCTCTGGACTTCATCCCACAAATCCTTTCTCATCCACGTACAAGCCGACAGCTGCACCTGCACCTACCCTACCGCCCTCCCCAATGAACGCACACTGCATGCAACTATCCTCCGTACGAGCACTCACACCTACCCCATCGCCTCGCTCGGCGAGAAGCTCCGAATTCCGGAATGCACGTATCGCCTCTTATGAAGCACGCACCGTAGAGGCAGCAGTTAGAGCCACCGCAAGAGCTACCACAAAACTTCAATCACCATTTTTCGACAAGAACACAAGATCGTCATCCGCTCCATCTCTACCAAAACCTATCCACAACGCTATAATTCAGAAATTCCCAGCACCGCCATCCGATCCCATCAAGCCAGATAACTCACAGGAGCCACATACCACCTGCAACGAAACGCTTTCAACCTCATCCCGCATCATAGAAGCCGGAACGTCGTCCCGAGAGAAGGGAAAGGGTAGAAGATCGTCCTCTATATCCTCGCAACTATCCCCATTTGCAGAATTTTACGTTGCTGCGACGGAGAGGTTTCCAGAATCGCTGAATGATGCAGCGTTGGAGTCGGATGAATCGGAGCAGGTTCATGGATTACCTGGACCTAGCAAAAAACGCCAGGTAGTGTTGAATGGGCGGAAGGAATATGTCATAGAGGACGAGGAGGGAGAGTGGGAGAAGGAAGAGGGGGAAGAAACTCCATCCCCCGATCTACCTCTAGTGTCGCGTTTCCAAACCCGCGGAGATGATCATATGATAGCTATCACTTTAAGCCCATCGAACAGCGGTCGGGGTAACTCGAAGTCTTTGAGTTGGGAGGACGGCAGGGCAAAAGCTAGATTCTCTTGCACCTCCTCTGGGCCCTCCAGTCTTGACTTGTATGATGCAAAAAGGGACGAGGAGGCGAGATCCTATTGCGAGGATGAGCTGGCTGAGCTGGAGGGTGTGGTGGATAAGGTGGTTCTGGCCGATCACGAGAATGGTAAGTTCGTGTTGTGTGTTACTACCTCTCTACTTACGAAGCCCAAGGTCGAATGTTAACTTGCATCGACAGATCCAAGCTACTCTCGCGTCAACTCTCAATTCTCACGTTCCACGATACCAGCTAGAGACGAACATAGCGAGCCACTCAATCTCTCCGAGCGGAAGCCCGATCGAGACAAAGTCTTTCAGCTTTACCTTAGCGGTTTCCCCAAGTACGAAGTGAACGATGTCTTCTTCGATCGTACCGAGCGCTTGAACGAGGAAGCTAAAAGGCGAGCAACATGCATCGATGACCCCAACGCCAATCTAACCCGGCCAACCTGTCCCGGCCGCAAGAACACAAAGCTGCCGCTGCATGAACGGTTGAGCAACCTGCTGCCTTCGCCAAGTAATTTCACACCTTCACTAATGCCAGATGGATTCACATTCGGAACCTGGGATTATCGGCCAAGGGATTGGAGTCTGCGGACGATCGAGATGGCTAGTATAGCTCCGGACCTGGAACTCGGAGACGACTCACTCAGAGCTCGAGCGGCTCAGTACAGTGCGAACAAAAAAACGATCAAGATGGCACTGGGTGAGGATAAAATCCTAGAGGCGGATGTACTCAAGTGCCAACTCTGTCACAGTGTGAAAGCGTCCGGAAATATGTCTGATGGGCCTCAATCTGCAGCCAATGTCGAAACGTTACAGTCCCTCATCTTAGCGCAACACGAGCTGAGACAGGATATCGAGCGCCTCGAGGCCAGGAAGCGTGGTGTACAAGCCTCGTTCTCAACACTACACATGCTGCCAACTCGCCGTCGTCTTGGAAATGCGTTGCAAGGGCAATCGCTGGCGGATAACGTTGAACAGGTGAGGATGAAGAGGATAACAGGGATGGCTGAGGAGTTGACCGAAGTACTCATCGACGAGTCGTGTTCACTCGATCATGACCTGTACCGCGCCCTGGCCAGCCTCGATTCTGTCGCAGAGTATCTCTCCGATACCCCTAATATGAGCATTGCGACGGCGAACTTGGCAACCGGAGAATCTTTCCCCTTTGGCGATCGGACGAGATCGCGCCGCCCCGCTACTCCGAGGTCTTCCTCTGTATACAGCGACCGTTCCGTGAGGCTGAAGAGTGGTACTACCATGCCGCATGCCGTGCTCAAGGAAGCGGAATCCACCGACGGTGGAGACGTTTCGAATCTTCCTCAGCCTGTCGCCCATGACCGTGCCGCTGCCTACAGGATCATGCAGAGTGTTCAAACATACCACAACATTAGACGAACGAGTGGGAGATCGGCAGGTAACGGATCCGTATACAGCGAGTCGGCTCGTACCGGAAGGGCTCAGGAACGTGGGCTGTAAGAGGATGTTTTCGTCACAGGTCCGTCTCGTCATGACAGGGGGTGGTATCCCAAATGCCAGAACATTGTCTAGCAGTGAGCGAACGACTTGTATCACAACTACAATGCATCCATTCTAGAAAAGATCTTGCACCAGTTGTTTTGTCTGAGTTCTTCGCCGTCTTGGTCGAAGCGGTAGTCTTTTGGAAAGTGGTGTAGCAGTTGTTTCGAAGGATAGTGCGTATACATGGTTGAAGTTCTGGCGATGCTTGATGTTGGTTCGGAAAAGGCACTCTCGTGTAAGTTGAGCTGTGGGTCTGCCACTCATCGAACGCCTAGGATCGGCTGTCGCTGGGCGATTGGTTGTACTTAAACATACTGTTCGGCGAAGTTCAGTATCGACTAAAGGGTGTTCGTAGTACATTCGGCTGCCTTCTGAGACAGTCTGTCAGCACCGTATGCTTTGAACAAGGTCATGAACGAACACATCATACTGCGCCAGTGGTTTGTTGCCCCTTTTTCCAAGTCCAACCGCTGTAAGCTTGGAGATCGATGCTTCAGACTAGTGTCCTAGGATGGGCGTCATCTCATCATTTTCGAGAGTATTCATTGTACTTGTGGCGATGCTGTTCAGCAAGCGAGGGTCAGAGATGCCAGATATAGACGCCCCCGTGCTCGTAAGCGGTGTTAGCCACTCTTGTGATCCTGACAACAGGCTCCGACCCAGATAACCTTGTCAACAACAGGATGCCGTCCATAGTAAGCGCATCGATCCACGGAATGTATGTGGTAGATACAGCCGCAGACGGGAAACTTCTCGACTACGCGAATACACATGATGTGCGGATGGAGTTCGGGCCGATAGAGATGTTGTCTTGAGGTAGGTTTGCGAAATGTACACGAAATGGAATGGAACATATAATGAGTACATGGAGGCATCAGAAAGGGTGTACGAGAGATGTGACCATTTGAATAGCAGCGGCAGCATTAGAGGCGAGCATGTTCTGTAGGCTTCGTCTCGAGTTCGGGACTAATGGGAGATGATCCCTGCCTGGTGTGAAGCATAACGATTGTCCTTTCTCTGATGCGCCTAGCGGACATTTCGAGAGAAGCTGCGCTGCTTAGTCAAGCGGTACAATATAGCTGTGGTAAATGGTCTTATTGGTGATGATAATCAAATTGGGCCCACCTGGCCGCGGACACCCGCGTGGAAACAAGGAGTAGGACGATGGACATTAAGCCACGGAACAACCCTTCCTAGTTGAGATCCGGGTAGATATCTTGGCTATCGAATGGCAGTCCAGCGTTGCCTGCTATAATCCTAGTGATGTCTCAGCGGCGCACATGGCTGCGCGGTCACTGGACGCTTGTGGCTTGTGGTTCGCTCACTGGGAGCTGGGTTCAGCTTAGATCCACAGGACGCAACAAATGCAGTGCGGTATCCGCGGCACTGGTGTTATAAGCACGGGATGACGGTGATACGTCTCTCGCTGCCAGAGAAGAGGGCCGATTCCGGACGAGAATTACCAGGGCTTGTCGTGCGCAGCACATAGACGTGTTAGGTGTAATAGCAGACAAAATCGTACGTCTTTTCAGTAGGATGCTTATTGATGAGCAACAAGCTTCATGGTGTCGTGTGTGCAGGGGACGACGATGCCAGACCGATGGAACAGGCACGAAGCATTGACCATCCTACGTCAGCCCTAAATCACTGGGCGTTTAGGCCCACCACACCTCGTCAACCTCCCGAGGTTCGCTAGCAGGCATCCGAAGTCGTGCACTACATATCGCCATGTATCTATTAATGTATTTAAATGCGCCAGTGTCGTTTCCAAGGCGGCATGCTCGTATTACACTACCTGGTGAAAGACACCCTTGAGCGGTTCGAGAGGATTAGGCAACGCTCTATACCCAACTTTACACTATTCTGCATGCACCCATGCATCTCACCTGAAGCAGGCGAGTATGCAAACAATCTAGCCCGTCGGAATGTCCAAATTTGCCCATGACCAGTGGGCTCCAAAAGCTATTCTGGCGCCTTCTTGAGGAAACAGGGGCCATAACAACTACCTGAACATCAGTCGTAACAATATCACGATCTCGAGGTGGACAACACGTCTTGCTGTCTATCACCAAGAAATCCGAGGAATCAAGACTGAACTTTGAAATGGCAGTGATTTCACCATGCAACAATACCTACAATTGCCATCGCACAACACCAATGGACTTCCCAGCGTTCCTACTCTGACAGCGGTCAAATACACTCGTGTAAATTTTTCACATACGATGGTGTCCTTGTCGCGATGTTTCTCCATCTAATACACAGTGAATGCGCATTTAGTCTTAAAAGGTCAACATCATCGTGCAGCCCGACAACTCACTCTCGCCTATCGTAGTCGCCGCTGATCGCCTAGTATCTTATCTTAATACCGCTTTCCTACCACTTTCTCTCCGGTTGTCAAGGTCAACAATCAGGTCACAAGAACTAACAGATACTTCCGTAGCTACATTCTCAAGCAAATCCGCCTTCAATAACCTAAATGCCTTCCAAGAAGAAGATCGCAGACGACCGTGCTGAGGCTGGCAGCGATACTGTAAGTACAATCCCCTACCACAAACCATTCGTTCAGGCTCTAACATGCATTCAGACATTCCGCTGGACCGCTGAGAACGACCGCACAGCAAGTCGTTCGCTGAATCTGTAAGTGCACAGTGTGCTAATGCTATTTACAGCTTTTGGTCCTGACCATGGGACGCACGCTCACCACGGACGACTACCACAAGCTCGCTGAAGACGCTCTGCCGTGTAAATTCCTTCTCTCTTGTTATCAAGAGGCCCATACTAACCATGCCTCAGCCGGTACCAACTGGAACGCTGTTCGTCAGTGTGTCTCCGAGCTGCTGCGGGCAACAAGGGCAAATTGGATGGTGATGCTGAGGCAGAGTCACCTACGAAGAAGCCGCGTGCTAGGAAGCCTAAGAAGGAGATTGATGAAGAAGAAAACCCTTTCAATGGCGAGACAGAAGATGCCGGGGTCAAGGAGGATATGCTTGAAGAAGATGTCTAAACATTCTCAAGGTGCTGTAGGGATAGTCATGGAGAGGTTCGATGGCACTTCGTGGACTACAGTACTGGCGTCTGAGATTGGACTGCATCATACATGAGTAGATTGGCGGTATTGAACACTTGCATCATATGCGGGATTTACCCACTGTAGAAGTTGACTTCTGTGTGATGTCTTCTCGTGGTCTCTTCATCTCCCGTGAAATACAAGGTGAAGGTGACCGTTTCCCAACAGGTCTAGTCAGAATCTCACTCTCACCTCACCTCTCTTCTCCTCTTCTCTCCTCTATCTGCACTCTTCACATCTGCCATGCTCCCCATTTCCAAGAGAGACACATAGAATACCTCCCCTTACCCTTCTCTAGACGCGATCCCTCCACCACTTTGCCTCTTTCTTACTTGATTACCTCTTTACTCAAACACAACAACTCTTGTCAATCCTCACAGGAACAGACACTAACAGCCATCATGCCACTCAAGAAATCTGTCGCAAACGGCGATGCTGGCGAGAACGGTGGTGTACGGATATCTCACCCACTATCCCTACCCATGAACTGACATCGATGACAGCCCTTCAAATGGGAAGGCCCAAACGACGCGAAGGTAACGCCTCGTCCACTCCAATCCACCCACCCACCCACCCACCGGATAACCACTAACAAATCCCCACAGCTCTTACTCTTGACCCAAGGCCGCTGGGTTAAGCCAGATGAGTACCCTCAGTTATCTTCTGCATTCCCTGGTATGTACCACTCCCCTCCGCATCCTGCCTCTCCATTTGTAATCCCTTCTTATCTCCTCTCCTTTCTCCCCTCTCATGTTTTCCAATCTTCTGTATCTCCATCCCTCCTCCCGCCCCCACAACACCCGACTAATTTCTCCCCTACCAAGGCACTTCAATCGGCAGCATCCGTAACCGCATCTCCACCCTGCGCGTCAAACAACGCGATCTCTACCTGGAACTCTCCTGGGAACTTCCCGAAGGCGGCGCAGGACACAGTGCGAAAAAGACTGCTAAGACGACTCCTCGCAAGACGGCATCTGGCAAGAAGAGGACTGCTGATGCCATTGGTGATGGATTCAGAGATGAGGGTGAGGATAGGGAGGAGGTGGAGACGCCGAGTAAGAAGCCTCGGGCTAGGAAGGGCAAGAAGGAGAGCCTTAAAGAGGGATGGAAGGAGGAGATGATTGAAGGTGAGGCTGGAGTGGAGGAGGACTACATCCCCATGGCTCAGAGGGTCAGGGAAGAAGTCATCGAGGAGATGGTTTAGTTCTTTTCCCGCTCCTCTGGTTTCTCTTCTGAGACGACAGGTTTCTTCGAAAACGCAGTGAAACACGAGCTGGAAGGAGGGGGATTCGAAACATTGAGAGTGGAAAGATGAAGTGATCGGCCTGGTGCAGCTTTTTGGCATTGGTCGTTCTCACAAGACTGGTATTAACTGTACGAGGAATGTGCACTGAGCACTACTTCGTATGACCAGAGAAAATCAGAATCAAAAAGAGCATGGTTCTATGTCCATGTGCACATGTATCGAATTTGCCTGACGTGCCCGATTCTTTGGTCAATTCTTAGCACCGAGAAGGTCACTGCGAGAGGAGTCATAACAATGGTTGCAGAGGCAGGGCAGTACATGAATCTGTAAATCAAGTCAACAAGTCAGTGGATAGACCAGCCCCTCTAGGTAGACGGCACACAAGGCAAGCGCAAGATGAGCTGTATTAGTTCCATGGATAGCTCAAGTTGGAGGTATCAAACGCCATACGCCATATCACCCAATTCCCTTAATCAGCGCCATATAATGCTGCTCTCTGGAACATTTATCATGCAAATCCCATCAGCGCCATTATCAATCCGGATATCTACCTCATTTGTCGCCCTTCTTCTTGCGCAGTGACTGACCAGCACCTTCAAAGTGTTTCGACTCCTTCTGCTCGCCTTCCTCCACCTTGCCCTTGAGTGGCTTGATCTCGTATCCGAAGAACAGTTTGTTGGGTGGTAGCCTGAGTGGCTGGGGCCCGTTGGTGCGTCGTACTGTTGGAGGCGGGTTCGATGACTGGCCTGCAATGGGTGTGGAGGCTTGAGGAGTAGGTGCCTTGCTACCTTTCTTGAGCAGCTTGTGGCCGGTGGTGAGGAAATTTGAGGAGGTGGCATTGGCTCCGCTCGCAGCGGTCGTTGATGATGGTGCGATAGCGGCGTAGTTGATCGCCTCTGCCATGGTGCCGTGAGCGTGTAGTGTGCCACCTTTGCCGCTCATGACGCCTTTCCCACTGCGCGGTGTGCTTGTACCACTGGTCCTCTGCGGCTCCTGGTAGCCTACTGGTGGAGCGAAGTCGACTGACAGATCGGTCTCGATGGTGCAGACGGCCTTGCTTGGGTGTTCCGGCTTAGCCTCCAATACGGCTATACTGTACACGTTGTCGTTGTATGAGAAGGTAAATATGTCGCCAACTGTAAGGCAAGAGAAGTTCCGGAATGCATTCTCGAGAACGGCTTTGGGGTCGGAAATCTCGAGGAAGGACGAATCTTGGGGCTGGAGCTTGATGAAGGTACCGAGAGGTATGTCGGTCGACTTGACTTGTAGCAGGTCACCAGGCTCCAGCTTAAGCGTCTCCATGAGCCAGTATGGCAGGTAGATCTTGCCCTCCTCTGCTATAAACTCCAATACACCTGCGTGTGTCTTCTTTCCGTCTGCCTTGCCATTTATGAGCTCGAAGAGCATGGGATATGTGATGTGCAGCCTAGTAAGCTTGTCGAGAGCACTGGGAGGAAGGAACACTTTGCCGCCGTGGTTTGCCTCATGGCGCTCCGGGCCAGGCAGCATGACAATGGGATAGCATCGGAAGTACTCGTCGAAGCGTCTAGGAGCGCCGCCGCGGCGTGCGGCTAGGGACTGATACATGGCCATCGGATCGTCTTGGTCGTAAAAGTTAGGGTTGAACTGTACGTGGTGAGTAAGGATAGAGAAGGTGGTGGGGTCGCTCCTACCATTTTTGTGTGTGGAAGGAGCAGGGAATTAAAAGAGAAAGGGGATTTTGTATGTCAAATCAGGTGTTATGGCGAAATGACTAGCAGGCGGTAGAAGTAATATGTATTCGATGGGAGGGCTTGGAGATGACGAACCATAGTCGCAAGTACAGCAGGCCGTTTGAGCCAGTAGGAACTCCGCTAAACTCCGATTAGCGCGATCTGGCCCGAGCTTCAAATTATCGCGTCTCGTGAAGACGTCACTGCCCGATTGCCTAGACTCAATTTCCTTCAAACTCCGACACAAAACAGTGCCAAGTAACACATTGCCATGGCCAGCTCCAGTGGGACGTATAACCCCGCGCGACCAAAGCGCGCTGGCGAGCAATTCACGCGAACTCACCACATGGACGGCGACGAACCATCGACCAAGAAACCCCGCTTCGACCCGCGCAACCCTTCTACGCTCGCTCCGGATGCAGACGATGAGGAAGACCCTGCACTTGAGGCTGACGTTATAGGAAAAGGCGCAGGTATCAAGCGGAACGCGGTCAACATCGACGGCTACGATTCCGATAGCTCTACAGAGAACTTCGAGGCGCGCGCAGAGGCCCGACCCAACAAGGACGAGCCACCAAAGACCGAAGACGATGACGACGACATGTTCGCCGAGGAGGACAAGGACGATGACATGGACGAGGAATCACGGAGAGACCAGACAAAGAAGAAGAAGCTGCGATTCCTGAACGATGACGAGATCGAAGGTCAGGAAGCGAACAGCAAGTCTGGGGGTCACGTAGCTGTCGATTTCACCAAAGGTCCAAAGAGCAGGACTGAAGACGTAGAGAGCAGCAGCGACGAAGGAGATGACGAGCTTCGCGACCAGGTCGATCCTGAAATGGACAAGGAGCTGGGAGCAGGCAGCAAGAAGAAGCATGCGCCCAAATTAGATGCTTTCAACATGAGTGCCGAGCAGGAAGAGGGTCGATTCGATGAAGCTGGAAACTTTGTGCGCAAGGCCTTCGATCCAGAAGCTGCCCAAGACTCGTGGTTGGACGGCATATCGAAGAAGGACATCAAAAAGGCAAAGGAAGCGCAGGACAAGCTGGACGCTGAGCGAAAGGCCCGGGAACGAGCCGAAGACTCCATCGTCACCAGTGATGTTCTGTCGACTCTCATCGCATATCTGGACGTCGGCGAGACGCCCATGGAAGCTCTCGTGCGATACGGCAAGGCAGCACCGAAGAAGCCAGCCAAAAGCTGGACTAAGAAGAAGAAGAGCCAAGCTATGGAGGTCGATTCGGAGCCGTCGCATGACCCTGCAGCCATCAAGGCAAAGGAGGTCATCGATTCTATAACCGAATGCGCGAGCCGGCTATCTGATCGCGGCGTCGAGGACATCTACGAGCTTCCCCGCGAATCCATCATGCGACAGTACAAGCGTGAGACCGGAGAAGACTGGAAGAACCCAAATCCGGAGACAGTGCAGTGGGAGTTCCATTGGCTCAATGCACCCGAAGGTGAGATTAACGGGCCATACGACCAGGCGACTATGCAAGCGTGGGAGGCAAGTGGACAGTTTGCAGCAGGTGCCGAGTTCCGACGCGTTGGCGAGACCGAATTCTCGCGATTGCTCGACTTTGAGGACTGAACGGGTATGCAATGAATGTAAGCACAGCCACGACCTCCGCCTGCCGCGTGTTCGTCAGCAGAAAAAGCGACAAGTCGTTCCAGAGTGGTCTCCGGCCAACTGGTCGGATTCACATGATCACCTATGCATGCGGGCTAAGCGATCCTACAAACCACTTCTGTTGTGCTTAGCCAGTCGGAAACTTGATAAAAGCGGGAAGCCATCGTGATCGTCTAAGAGGGCCGAGTTTATGCCTAGCTTTATCGAATAAGATGCATCGTTTGCAGTGAGTATGTGGTGCGACGTGGATTTGCGTAGGCGTCTCTGCAAAGGTGCTGAGTCTAGGAAGATTATACAGAAGCTTTTATGTATACCAGCATACGATATGAACAGCAGAGTCTTAAGCGGTGACTATGAATATGCAGCCTTATTCCAGTGTGCACATCTGGGGTGCAGCTCGATGAACCGTACATGGGGAGATTACCGGTGGCAAGGTGCAGCTGACGACGTCGCGTGTGCTCAGCATGCACCCCGAGCGTCTCGGAGGATTCTGGCCAAAGCAGCAAGTACCTCGAGTTCGCGAGAGCTGACAGATGTTACAGATTTGACCCGTGTGAACAACGTGGGTAGAAACATCGATGGAAGGAAAAAGTACAGCTGGTGTTGTTCCACGTTATTGGCAGGGAGCTAACGCTACGGCCCGCCACCTGGCGACTTCCAGAACGCCGGGCCATCCCTCTGTCGTCGCATTTTTGTGAGGCTGGCCCGCCCCTGATGGTGGATGATGTGGCCCATGAGTAGACATGGAGGGCATGAGTAGTGGGTTGGGCTCTGGACAAGCTTGGGAGCATCTGTGCTAGAACGATATTTTAAGCAATGTCATGTCGCGACGTGGTAACAGGATGGGAACAAGCCGTGTATACACAAGTCAATACCAAACACGAAACTAAGTGCTCGACGTCGCAGCACCCGCAGCGGGAGATGCTTTTTACGATTGGCGTAGTGGCACGACAGCCAATCAAGGCCGTGGCAAGGCATGACTCCTGACCTGGCCAGCCGTTCCCTTGTGCTAGATCAATATTGAAACCTCTGAACTCTGGCGCAGTCGGGCCTCTTGGGTTCAAGTGCACGTGTGCAGCCGTCTCCCCGCGCCGTTAGTGGGTTACAGCTCAACTTTTGCTTCCAAGCGTCGGCCATCCTCCCTCCCTTTACACGAGCCTACGCATCGCCGTCGCGTGTTAGCGATATTGAACCCCTCTGACGTCTGCTAGCCTGTTGTTCGCGTCCCACCTAAAAGTGCGGCTCGAAAGGGGACTGTCGAGCTGGGTCCGCCTGGCATCCCTGATTATTACCATCACCAGCCAACCCTCGACCACGCAAGCTCGAGCTCACGCCGACCCCTTTTCATCCCTCCGATCCGACCTGGACCTCTTTGCGACGGTCGCCTTCCGCTCATTTCACGACATTACGAGCTTGGACCACGTGCTACTCTTACCTCCGTTCTTAATTTTCTTGCACTCGCACCCAAACCTCTCACCGGGTCTCCCTAATCTTCCACGCATATAATGTACTCTTCGGGGTACGACCAGTCATCGTCGCGCTCGCCCATTGCCCAACGAAACCAACCCCAGACTGGCACGCTGCACCGCATGCCTTCACGCCAGTTCGACGCCTACGGCCAAGTGCCACAAGCCAACAACATGTACGCGCAAGACGACCATCAACGAGCTTACGACCAGCCTCGCAACTACGAGCGCCTGAACCAGACAATGCACGCCGGCGGCTATGGCTACGACATGGGCACACCCCAAGGCTGGAACACCAACGCCTTCTCCCAGAACGGCGGCCTGGGATCGCTTGGAGGAGCCCAGGCGGCACGCATGAAATCGCAGCAGCGTGGAGGAGGCCGCAGCGCACTGCCATCGGTAAGATACAATATCCACGGCGCCGCACACGTTCCGACACTGACAAGTACGCTCTAGGGATGGATGGACCAGCAGCCTCAGGGTTTGCCTAGCTTTGCTCTAAGTAACAGCAACCTCAACGCCATGCAGAACACGAGCTACGGCCACGACGTCGATGAAGAGCTTATCCCTACCGCCATCGTCATCAAGAACATTCCCTTTGCCGTCAAGAAGGAGCAGCTCGTCTCTCTCATGACGGAACTGCGCCTACCCCTGCCCTATGCCTTCAACTACCACTTCGACAATGGCGTCTTCAGGGGTCTGGCTTTTGCCAACTTTACAACAGCCGAGGAGACGGCGGCCGTCATCGAGTCGATGAACCACTTTGAGCTTAATGGCCGGAAGTTGCGTGTCGAGTACAAGAAGATGCTGCCGCTGGCCGAGCGCGAGCGTATTGAGCGAGAAAAGCGTGAACGTCGCGGACAGCTCGAGGAACAGCACCGACCCCTTGGCGGCGGTCTTCAGTCGCAGGCCTCGTTTGGCTCCCTTGCCTCTCACATGCCAGCTACCTCGCCTTCGCCTGTTTCAGCCATGCGTGGTGGATCGGCTCAAAAGACTGTTGGTACGTTTGAGCGAAATACGCTGCATCATAATTCACTGCTAACAAATATCTAGACGTTGACCTGAATGACCCCCAAGTGCTAGGATTCTACACGCAACTTCTTATATTCAAGGAGAACAAGGACCGCGACAGCATGACCTTCCCCCCGAACCTGGCGCCTCTCCAGCGCCGCACCGTTCACACCCTGGCTCATCAGCTAGGCCTTGCGCATGTGTCCAAGGGCACCGGCGACCAGCGCCAAGTGCACATTTTCAAGGTCCACGACAACCAGGGCCTCAGCCCCCCAATGCCACAGATGCCCAGCAACCATATGGAGCAGCCCCGCCGTAACCTCAACCGCGCCGCGACCACCGACTTCAGCGACGTGCGCGCCGAAGGCGGCTTTTACAACGCCTTCAACAGACAGCCATCTGGTCTCCTCGGATTCCCCGATTCGCCCGGCGGTCTCAACGCAGTGCCCAACCTACGCGGTGCTAAATCCTACGCCGATCTACGGTCCTACACGCCTTCCCCTGCCCCATCAACAGCCAGCCACCCCATCGGTCGCCCCGGCGGCATCTCCCTCGAAGGTCTCGGCTACAGCGGTAGCTCTACGAACCCCAACGGCACACCCACAACGGGCTCCATGTCGCAACGTGATGATAGTCTGTTGGAGCGCGAAATGAACCGTATGCAACTTGGCTCTGGTGGCTACCCGCAGAACAGCAGCAGCCCGCGTGCTTTACGCCAGATGACCTCTTGGGATGCTCCTGGTCCCATTGGTGGTCATAGGTCTTTCAGCACCAATTACGATGACAGACCATCGAGACAACCCCGTGGTCCTCTGCCTGAACGAGGACAGGGGTTCGGTCGCCCGAGGCAGAATGGTCATCAGAACCGTAATAGCGATGAGCTGTCGAGTCAATCTAATGTTGAGATTCTCGTTGGGCAATAGTAAAAATCTCACGAAACGAAGTCGTCGCACGTTAGCAATCACTCCTTTTTCGCGTGCGATGGCAACTCCACGAACAAACGACAAAAAACGCAAACGACGAACGTTTTAACGGCCTTTACCGTCGCAAAACCCCGGATTGATTGAAAACCCTTTACGATGCATACGAAGAATGATGCTACGAACGGTAGAGAAGACATTGTCATTAGTATAACAGATCAGATCCAGAACTTAAATCGGGCTCGCTGCCCATTTTTACCTATCCCCCCCAAACCATCGTCTATTCAAGAGGGCTCAGTACCTGTTTTTATCATTCCTCCCCTCTCCCACACCATCTATCCATGCAGACAGAAGTTCTGCATCTCAGGTACAGCAAAAAGCATTTGTCATGAACATATGGGACTATGTTGTTGTCGTTGTTGTTTAGTTCCCTGTCGTTCTAAGTTTTTCTCCTCAAATTTGTAAGGTTGTTGCATGGAGACCTCGGATCGCTTTTATTAAGCCCGTTGGAAGAAGTTGCATCTAGGATTGGAGGTTGTACTTGTTATTTCTTGTCTGTCGTTCCTCCGCTTCGTTTTTTTCTCATGTTCTTATCATCATAGTCTTTTGGATGGTGCTGGTGCCTGGTGCGACAGTCGTGTAATGGAAGGGTGAATTGATTATTTGTTCTGTTTCTTAGACGCGAGTTTCGATTTGACATGATTTTTTGACTATGTTTGTTATACTTGCAGTGTCCTGTTTCCACCAAGGTAGCCCAGATCTGGCCGGGCCCTTGGTCTGATGTATGCTGAAACTCTGTGATGTGAGGAACTGTACCTATTGTAGTATCGCACTGACATCGACTATGCCGCTGGTGCGCATGTCAAGCGGGTACCAGTAATTGTAGTGTGGCTGCGTGGCTTGGAGGAAATCACCTTGGTTTCTCGACGTGAGACGACAGCTCTGATATGCCATCATCACATTTACTCCCAGACAAGATGAAGGATCCTTCAGATAACTCCCTTCGCAATCTACCAGAGATCCCAATGCACCTCTGCTCGATATCGAGTTCTGACTTTTCTTGTTCCATTGTCAAGGTGCTGAATTCATGTAGCTCTTCAGTATGGCCTGATCCAGCATCGTTGGCAGCTGTGACAAGGTTTTCTTCTCTAGCCTTGTCAATGGGAGCCCCGCCTGTTTGTCGTGACTGCAGTTCAGTGCCTTGTTTTCAACACATGCTACCACTTTGGCCCGGTCGTAATGGATACTCATGGCTGCTCTCGGCGCTACGGCATCACTGATCCCCGATAAAGTCTTGTCATATCTCATCGTGTATTGTATGACCCGGTTTGCACTCTCCCGATATCTAGGGAATCCCGGGTTTGTACAATATCGATACCGAGGTTACTATCTCTGATAACCATGTTCCGCGCATCGAGCGTCCAAGTTTTGATTCGATCGTTTCTCCCATTCTGATAGATTGCCTGTATTACACCTCAACAACCAATATCAATCAAGTTGTTCTGGCGTGCCGGTACCTCTCGGAGAATATATCCGCACCATTCCCACGTAAATCACATCCCGCAACTCAACAAATAGTTTACCAAATCAAGTAGTTGCTAGAACATTCTATGTCAATACCCCTGGCTTCATGAATTACTCGTGTCGTGCTGGACCACAATGAGTACGCGCTGTTGATCGGTTAATATACGGAAAATCTGTTATAAGGTATTGCATTGGCGGAGGGGAGGTGGTGGGGGCCTTCTGCATGGGAACGCTCGACGCCGGAGTCGCCGCCTTGAAGGATTCCTCGTTCCATGGTGAATCTCGATGAACATGCGTTGTGATCGGCTGATATATGGGAAATCTGTCGTAAAGCATCGGATTTCAGGACATTTCCCATCGTTCCACCCCAGACGGGCCGATTGAAAATCATGCAGGAGATCATGGGTCTACGTGGCTGAGGGGTTGGGATGACAAGATTTGACGCTTACATGTCGTCTAAAAAGTGCGTTGAGGTATTTCCCGAAATATGTATATTATGTGCATGTACTGTACTGCAGAAGCGGAGGACGACGTTAGCATAGTTCGACTGACAGGTCTCATACGACGCGGCGAGTCATGCTAGCTTGAGGCTAAGCGAATGACGCTGGCGGTGCGGTGAAGTCCACTGATCTCATCGTGAGCATTCATACGCGACAGTGCCGACGCTGCCTTGCACACTCCCCAACCGCTTCTCTCAAGGTTCTCGGCGCATCTGAACACGTTGCGCATGTCCTTCGACATCGCCACCCTCATATCTGCCTTCCCATTGGACGCCTGTACCCCGGATTTCTCCACCAAAAGTTAAACGATCGGACTCATCTTCCTCCGCCGAATGCCTGTCTGCCTCGCGACGCCCTTCCTAATCACCTCTCCGCTATCTTCCAGAACCGCCTTGTCAGACCTTTACATTTGCGCCCTTTGCTAGAACACCCTCCGATCCTTTGTTCGAGTCGACGAACTGTTTGGGAACAATCATCTGGTGGTGTGATAAAACTGCGACAACAAAACAACAATCTAGACCAGAGCGTCTACATAATCGTGACGAAATCGCGCCTACCTAGGACTTATCCTCGGAGGCCAGCGCTGACCTCGGGTGTTCATTTGCACTTTCCACAGCTACGCGATTAGTACGGAACTGACAAGGCTGATACCGGCTTTCGAGGACACAGGAAGAATCTTTTCAAGCCGACGGGATCATCCGGATACGTACAGAAAAAGAGTCCCATCAAACTCTCTACCTTACTTAGCCACACGAGGCGCGCGAACCATATGTCGAACCGCAAACGGCGCGCGCCGGGCGCTTCACCGCAGGCCCCAACTCAGACGTACCAGCACGACATCCCCGCGCCGACCGATCCTTACATGGACTGGAGCAACCCCACGGCAGGCGCAGACATGAACTTTACCGACCCGCCGCTATACGACAACTATGGCCAGAGCATAGGAGGTGGTCACAATCGGGTCGTGTCGCTAGACGGATACACTGACGGCACGGAGATGACGGGACAATTGGTACGGCGGAATACAAACCAGCAACTCGCTCCAGCGCCACGGCGGAATCAATGGGATGGATTTCCCAGTCCGACGCAACAGTGGGAAACCGTGGATGATGATGAGGAGCTGGAGCAGAAGGCGGCTATTGCGAAGAAGGATGCACAAGCGAAGCGGAAGCAAATTCCACCCTTTGTGCAAAAGTTGAGCAGGTGAGCACATTGAATTAATATGGCACTATCAGATCAGAACTAACATTCATAGTTTCCTCGATAACAACAAGAACGAAAATCTCATTCGATGGTCGGACGACGGCAACTCTTTCATCGTGTTGGACGAAGACGAATTTGCGAGGACGTTGATACCCGAACTCTTCAAACACAACAATTACGCATCCTTCGTACGGCAATTGAACATGTACGGGTTCCACAAGAAGGTCGGACTGTCGGACAATTCTATGAAAGCCAGTGAAACCAAAGCAAAGGCACCTAGCGAGTACTACAACAAGTACTTCAAGCGCGGTCGCCAAGAGCTACTATGGCTGATTCAGAAGCCGAAGAATCCTGTCACTGGGCCCAAGCGGAAACGAGATGAAGAGACCAAGGGCGATAGCGATGACGACCGCAAGTACATTCAAGACACAGGAGGCGGAGGCTACGTCGAAGAGGTGGCTGTCAGAGGGAACGAGCAAATGGCCATGATCCCGCGATCCGAATACAACAGCTTGCGGGTCGAAGTCAGGGAGCTCCAACAGCAGCAGAAGCTCATCTCCAATGTTCTCACTCAGATCAAACGCCAAAATGAGGAGCTATATTCTCGAGCGACGTCTTTCCAAGCACTGCACGACCGCCACGAGAACTCTATCAACGCCATCTTGACGTTCCTCGCTACCTTCTACAATAGGAGTCTAGAGGGTAATGCGAACATGAACCTTGCGGACATGTTCCCAGCGGCGCGACAACAACCTCATGGCAATGTCGTGGACGTAGACGACTATCCCATGCAAGAAGCGCACAAATCGCCTCAACTGCAGAGGAGTAAAAAGCCCCTCGCGATCCTTCCAGCACCAGGTCCAAACCAACAGGACTATCTTGCCCCAACAACAACAGGCCGTGCCACAACCATGAGCCCAACAGCCCGACCACTCGCAAGTCCCATAACCCGACCTGGAAGCCGCCAATCGGTATTCCGCCCTTCAGTTTCCCTCAATCGCCAGCAATCCCAACCATCCTTCCCCCACCAACCCAGAGATAGCATAACCCCATCCCAAATCAAACGCGAACCTCCCTCCTCCACCACTCCACAACAACCCCCGCAATTTCCCGAAAACTCCGCCATAATGTCTGCCATCCACAGCGCCAATGATGCCGCTGCAAACCACTCCGGCACCGCCAACAACTCCACACCCTCAGACTTTGACTACGCAGCCGCTTTGTCGAATTACCAAACCGCCGACGGCCACGTCCCGCTCACGCCTCAACAGCGAAATGATGTTCTCTCGCAGATTGTGAACAATGCAGGTGCGCAAAATACAAACAACGCGCTTACGAACCCGCATCCACCTGAGATGGATAGGTTGTTGGGCGACTTGGCACAGTATCAGGCTACGCAGCAGCAGTTGGAGATGTTGCAGAAGTTGAGTGATCAGCAAAACTCCAAGATACAGAATATCCATGAGAGGATTCTACCACTGAGTCCAACGGGACAGATTTCTGGCCTAGGCGAAGGCGGTGATGGCTACTTTGGTGGTGGAGATGCTGGACTGGGCGAGCCAGGAGGCTACGACCTCAACATGGATTCTTTTGTCAATGATGATGACTTCTTCACGGGAGATGCGGATCCGGGGGTCGTAGCATCATCGGAGCAAAAGGGTGGTGGTGTGGGGCAGCAGGTAAACGGCGGTGTTACTACCAATGGCAGCGGCGGACTGCCAGACTTTACCTTCGACACTAGTGCGCCGTTTGATGTCGACGACGATGGCGGCATCAATGGCGGTGGTGGCGAGTTCACCTTCCCAGACGATGTTGCGAATGGTATTGAGTCGTCAGCGGATTTACTCAACATCAATGGAGGTGGAAACGAAGAGAATGTGAGGCCGGAGGGCGCTGCCGGCGCGAGTGGAGGTAGCAGTAATTCTACTAGCCCTGCTGCTACGGTTGAAGAGGTGGAAGATGAAACTAGAAGGGGCACTGGTAGTTCGAAGAGGAGGAGAAGGTAAAAGTTGCGGCATGGGATTGCGTAAGACTGTTACAGAGAGAGTGGGAAAAGAGTGGAGTTTGTTAACGAAAGTTATGAATGGGGCATAACCGCGCTTGCGCACTACGCAGGCGTTTTTGGACAATGTTTACATGGTCCTGTTCTTTTCTTTTTCTTTTTTCTCACACACAGACTTGGCTCGAGTGGCTAGACTGGGTAGAGTATAAAGCCTGAAATATTAGATACCCCACTTCTTTCACTCTTGTTGTTGCTTGCCTTTTCCTCTTGTGACTATCTTGGCAGATTGTTACTCGTTCTTTTTAAGTTACATGTACCACGGCAAAAACTACAGCTCACGCTTTACAGACTTGTTCAGGGATGAGGAAGGTCCACGTCATGTGTCCTGAGGTGTCCTACGTGTCCGCTTGTAGTCTACTTTATCTCATCATACGAAACGGCATTATCTATGTTTAGGTAGCTGCCACTGATTGACCTGGTAAATGTATACATCGCAGCTCTAGTTCCATACTTGATGATTCTGCGCTCAACTGCCTTTCCGAAAAGCCCCAATGAACCTAAAGCCGCCACCCCAAATTCTAACCATAACAAAATATGAAAGTAGAAGCGGCCCCCAACTCAACTTCCTTCCCTCATAGCAACGAAGAGGGTGGAAACGATGGGTTTGGGGTGGAGATATACGCGGAGAACGGAGTCTCTTTCTGAAGAGCGAAAGGAGGAGTAGTGGGCCAAAACAAATAAAAACCAAATAGAGGACAAGAAAAGAGGAGCTTTCCCCGATCATCTTACGAGGGATAGAATAATATCAGAACTCCATAGGATATCTATTCGTCGATTCGCAAAAATTAAAAACAACACCTCGGTATCCACTTTTATATATACAATACTCTCTTTCCAACACAATCAATTCCCCACTACATCCTCATGCTCTCCTGTATAATCTTATACTCTTTCCTCTTCTTCTGCATGCCCTTGCCACCAAACTTCACCTTCGCAACCCCAATCCACTTGCTCAAACCAGGAAACAGCATTTTCTCGCCCAGATACGCCATGGCAAAATTGCCTAGTCCCAACGCCAAGATAAACACTTTGAACGGCGTATCCAAATAAGTCAACTCCATAGCCGACATGACCCACGCCGCGGGGTCAAACAGCATGTACAAAGTAATAGCCAGCGTAACGAAAATCGTCGTTACAAACGGCAGGTTGCGGGACATGGGTTCGCGATATGGTTTCCCCACGCTGAGCACGACGGCGGAGAAGATATACTGGAAACATGATGTGAGGAAGAGCGCCGTGTTCTGCGAGTTGAGCGAGTTGCTGTGGTTCGGGTCGATGACGGGGGCCATGTACCATTCCTGTTTCTGGACGTAGATGAATGCCACAAACTGGACGATGATGCAAAGCACCATCTGGCCGAGAAGCGGCGTAAGGACTTTTCTGGAAACCAAGTTGGCGGTGGGTCGTTTACGGCTTAGAATGGGGTAAGCGCCAGACCAGCCCATGAAGATGGCGATAGGCAGGATGAGCAAAAGGTCGATGAAGAGGAACTGGAAGTCTCCGAGGTTGGATGCGCTGGCGTAAAGGAAGGATACGGAGCAGAATTGAATCGCGCTGTACAGGGACATGTACTTGAAGCAGCTGAAACTCGTGACAAGCGCAGCGCGGCCTTCCTTGATAACTTGTGGGACACAGCTGATATCGAACTGGCGCGAGGTAAAAGGCGCAGCGACCGAGGCTTCGGCTTCACTGAGGGAAATGCCTACATCTGCTGCTTTGAGGGCACCACAGTCGTTTGCGCCGTCGCCGCAGAAGCCGACGCAGTAGTCGATACTTTGCAGTTTCTCAACCAATTCGTGCTTTTCGTCGGGCGACATGCGAGCGAAGACTTGGCCGCAGACGAGCATTTCGCGAAGGACGGATTCTGAAGCGAAGTCGACGATCCAGCGGAAGACGTCGCCGGAGACGGCTAGGCTGTAGTTGCGGAGGTTGGAGATGTCGTAGGGGAGAGATACGTCGGCTTCTGGTGGTGGGGGTAGGGGTTTGAGGGTGTTGTCGTCGAGCTTGAAGACGGGGTCGTCTACGCTTTCCCAGCTGAGCTTTGATAACGCTGTACGAGAATCGCCCTCTTCAAAGTGTGGTACGAAGCAGTGGGCTGTCTTGTTAATGAGACCACACTCGCGGGCTACGCTGATAGCAGTGAGGATGTTGTCACCAGTGCACATGACCTTGCGAATGTTGGCGCGTTCGAGCTCTTCAATAACCGGTGCTGTGCTGTCCTTGAGCTTATTCTCAAAGATGATGAAACCGACAAAGTCCAGGTCGCTCTCTGCCTCCTCACGCCTCATCTTTTGAGTCTTGAGCCAGTTGAGTTTGGGAATAGTCTTGGTAGCGCAGGCGATGACTCGGAATCCGCGGTGGGTGTAGAAGGCTAGAAGCTCCTCATAGTCGGTCGGGAAGCTTCCAGGTCGGCAGATCTCCTTCATGACTTCGGGCGCGCCCTTGACGTATACCTGTCCGCTCTTGGAACCGAACTGTCGAACGATGACACTAGCCCTTCGTAGCTGGGAGACGAACTCGAAAGCCTTCAATACACCAAGCTCGACTTGCTTCCTGTTGGCGTCGTCTTCAACGTCGTCAACATCATACTCTCGGCCCGGTGGCGGTCGAGCAACAGACGGCGAAAGCTTCTGCTCGTCATCGTCACCACCGTTGCCAGCCTTCTGCTCTCCTTCCTCGTAACTCCAGCCAGTAAAGTCGAACATCTTGACATCGAGTGGGTCCCCTACTAGCTCATCGTCGATCTTACGGAGTGAGTGACAAGTAGCCATGGTGTATAGGATCGTCTTGTGAGCGAGGTACTCCACAGTTGGGTCGCGGTCATGCTGGGATGCAGGGAGGATGTCATAAGCGTCAGGAAGCAGCTCGCTGAACCTGTTCCTCGGTCGCTCAACCACGCGAACTCCCAAAACATCGAGACCCTCCTCAGTGAGCGTTCCAGTCTTGTCAAAGCAGACTACATCCAGCTTGCCACCTACGTTGACTCGCTGTGGACTGATACAAAAGATCTGCTTCTGCTTCAAGCGCGATAGGGCGAAGCTAGTACCGATAGTGAGAGTAGCTGGGAGCGCAGGAGGAACAACGATAGTGATGAGATCGAGAGCTCGCACGACAATCAAGTGCCATGCGAGACCCAGATGCACAAAGTTGATGAAAGATGCGACGAATCCAATCATAGCAATGAATGCCATGACGGAGATGTACCGGAAAGAGTCGCGATAGAATTTGAATCCTGACGGCTTAGGGAAGAGCATGGATCGGACCAACGCGCCCTTGGTAGTATTGAAACCAGTGCGAACAACCATGGCCAACGCAGCAGCTTCGTCATCAACGTGGTCTTCATGTGGTCTGCGAGCGCGGATAATCTTGGTTCCACTGAACAACATGTGTCGTGCAACTTCGGGATGGACTGCCGATGCACTGAGGTCTAGCAGGTCCAGGGCCTGGTTCGACATGGGCATCTTGGAAACAGGGATCGACTCGCCAGTCAGCATACTTTCGTTAACAATACAGTCTCCGGAGAGCAGCAGACTGTCGCATGGGAATAGTGCAAGGGAAGGGTCGGTGACTTCGTAGACATCTCCAGGTACAAGCTCGGCAGAGTCGACGTGGGTCCAGAAACCGCTGCGTAGTACACGAATATCGCATTCGAACTTTGAAACCTCGCGTAGTCTCTTCATGGAAGCCTTTGTCTCGATCAGTGTGGTGACGATACTGACAGCCGATATGATGAAAATGGCACAAGCGTAGTAGTAGTACTCGTCCATGGACCAAAGGATCAGACTGGCAATCTGGAAGACATAGAAAGGGTGGAAGACCTCATCAACCAAGAGCTGACCGATAGTCTTCTCGGCGATGTCGATGACGTTCTTTCCGAATACGAGTTCGCGGTAGTCTCGTTCATCGTTGTCCAGACCCTCGCGGAGAGCTGAGACTTCTGTCCAGGTGGGATCCTTCCAGGTGTTGGCGAGCACGAACTTGTCCTTGATGGGGTGGTATACAAAGCGGATATAGCGGTAGTCCAGGCATCTCAACTCTCCGATGAGCGGGTCATCTTCTTCATCCCATTCCCTTGGTCGTCCCTTTTCAGGGTCGCCAAATACGGTGGATAGCGAACGCCCATAGGTTTGTTTGCTGACATGTTGTACCGCAAACTCCCCCCATTGGTTCTCGGTGACGATCCAGTCGCACTCCTTGAGTGGTGTGGTTTTTCCAATTATCGCAACCCTCCATCGTGGCAGCCATCTGAACAGAAGCCAACCGAGACCCAGAGTCGCGATACATAGGAGCGCATACAGCGCATAGCCGAAGGGGGATGTTTTGAAGCCGGCGATGACGATGGTCAAATCCTCGGTCATGATGTAGATCTTCTGGTTCGACCTGCGCCCTCTCCAGTCGATGCCCGAGCCTGCACTGCCTGCCGAAGAATGCCTCCGCAATAGTGGTCTCTCAGATGATTTCCTGCTGCCACTCGATTTTCGCCGCGATGGTGAGGGTGAATGCGACGACTGTGACGATACGCCCGCCTCGAGGTCCTCCAATTCTGACACAGTATATCCGTTGTTGTACGTGCTGTCTCCATCTTCCAATATCGCGCTATCCTCATCCTCACCCTCTGAATCCTGCTCTTCATCATAGAATGCGAAGCTCGTCAAACTTGCGCTCGAATCGGCGCGCGACCGTCGGTGGCGGAACCCGGATACGCTCGTGGGGACGCTTTCGCTCATGGGACCGGAGAAGACCTGGATTTTTGGCGTCAGCTGCTGGCCAGGCTTCCTTCCACGAGGATTGTAGGAAGGGCGGGAAGGAGGCATGGGTGCGAGTTCGAATACCTCATCTTGGGCCATCTCGACATCTTCCATGAAGCTTGCCCTGGTCCTAATTAGTCGCGCCTCTGGAGCTGAGCTGGCCGTCACACGTACTCGCTCAGGTGGGAGCCACGGCGGTACATGGCGCTCATTCTCCGCGGTCGCCGCCTCTCGGGGCTCTCGTTGTCTGTCATGGCGGTTTTTGGCGTGTCTCGTGGTTGGCTATCGGGCCATGGTTTTGAGTTGTGAGACACGAAGTTTTCCTGTCGCGTCGCTTTGGGCGAGCGAGATAGGCCGTGCTGCGGTATGACGTTCGAGCTAGTCAGGGATCCGCCTATGTTCCTGGTGCTTTCATCCTGACTTAACATCAACAGCAATGATGAATCCACCCAGACAATACAGATATCGTACTGAATAAAGCTCGTGTAACGGCATGTTAACAAACAAAAAAAAACTAGTGAGAAGGTGCTAACCGCATTATTATGCCGCCACAGCATCCTGTAAGTGACTTCGATGATTGGCTTAGCTACACCATTTACGCAGCCTCACAGGATGCAGCTCGTTTCAGGAGTGCTGCAGCCTGCTCGTCCATCTATCCTATCGTTCGTTTTTCTCTTGCACCTCTTCTCGCATTATTCATTCAATAGCTCCTCGACTGTATGGCTCTTTCCGATGATTGCACCGTCCGCAGGCACGTGTATGAAGCACTCGATGGCCCCGAACACATCAGGTTGATCGCGCTGCACCCAGCTTCGTCCAAAGACGCACCTCTACGGATCAACTTCCTTTCTTCTACACTCGAGGACTTCGAAGGACGTTACGACGCTGTATCATATACGTGGGGCAAGCCGATTCGAACGTTCGCTCTACATATCGACGATGGCACACAAGTGCGTGTCACAGAGAATCTTGATCGCGCGCTGCGGTATTTGCGCTATAAAGATCGAGAACGAGTACTTTGGGCCGATGCTGCGAGCATCAATCAGGATGACGATAAGGAAAAAGAAGTCCAGATTCCTTTGATGGTGAAGGTCTTTCGGGGCGCTCGAAAAGTGATGGCGTGTCTCGATCCAGGCGGAGATACTACAATCGAACAAAGAGCCATGCGGACAATGGACCATCTATCTCGAGCATCCAAGACCCAAAAGAAGGAATTATACGTTGACTTCGGCGAAGTTCTATTGTTCTTGAACCTCCCCTGGTTTAACAGACTTTGGATTATACAGGAGATAGTATTCAGTCTGGAGGTCCGCTTGATATGTGGAGAAACAGAACTCCCGTTTTCCCGATTCATTGCTGCGCTGTCGTTTGTGGAAGCTTGCCTTGGTCGTTCCCTATCTAACCCTGCTATGAGGGCAAGAATGGAAAGCATTGCGGAGATCAGAGACCTCTGGAAACGCTACTCGCTTTTGTACTCGATAGACCACTACCAAATCAAAGCCGTCCGGATCTTACAGTTGGTAGAAAAATTTGCATCATACGAGTGCACAGATCCACGGGATCGTATATACGCTTTGTATAGCATGGCAACCAACGTACGACCACGGGAAATTTTGTCTCAAACAGCATACGATCGGTCATCGCCAAAGGACTGTATTGTGTTTCTGAATATCGACTACTCGCTGGATGTTAGGGAAACCTACAAGGCCTTCGCACTTGCTTGCTTGAGCAGAATAAACATGGCGCCTGTGATCTGGAGAGCCGTATTTTCCCGACAACACTCATTTCGACCGGTCAGTTGGCCTTCTTGGGTACCAGATTGGCGGGTCGCACCACAAAACACGCCAATCCCGAACGGCCTGGACTTTGATTCATACCTGGCTGTGGCCAGCTCTACGGAAAGGGGCATTCGCACACAAGTCCGAACTCTTAGATATTTCCTGGACAAAGATGACAAACAGCTCTATACTATCGAGTCGAAGACGTCAAGAGCAGTAGACGATTCTGGAGTTACATTCGAGTCCCAACTGTTGCAAATGTATACACTGCTCCAGAAGTCGAAGACTGTAGAGGAATCAGATAATCTTGTCGGTAGACCAAAATCGGCTCCTCAAAAGCTCGACACTAGGAAGTTTCCGAACCTTCTCGTTCATATGATTCGAATATTTATGTTGGCGTGTGACGATGAGGATGTTGTCTCTGTTTCTGAGTGGGATCCTTGTAACGAAATTGACATCGATTCTAAGCTGGATTTGGGTTCTAGCTGGGGGTTGGAAGAACTGAATCTTGACGATGAGGATCCTGACGATACCCGTGTCTTCCGGGAGCTCAATCAGCATCTAGCTAGCATGACGATAGTATCTGCAGGAGAAGACTCACTACCAAGCTCGACGTCCCCATCTGCCCAATGTCGAGATCTAATCGACAAGTTGGGTCAAAACTCGAGGGATACTGCGAGCATGTTTTGCTTCCACGACCCAGGTACTCGGTTAAAATCCGTCGGTTACGGGAATGTGGCACTTGAGGTCGGTGATCACATCCTGTCTGTGGGAAATCTATACAAAAGTTTTCGATATCGAGGACTGATCGGGGTAATGATACTTCGACGTGTAATTTTAACTCAAGAGTCATGTGGCGAAGACCCGGTTTATCGGCTTGTTGGCAGTGGTTGCATATTTGATCCAACCTTGTTGTTGCTGCGAATCACAGCGAAAGCACAAAACGTCGATATGACTCTAGAGTACGCCTCTTCTATTGGATGCCAGTCAGTTTACCCGCGATTACATTTGGTGTAGAACACTCTTGGACAACGCTCGCAAGGTACGTCCCCCCTTCACATCATATCCCACCAACATCCCCCCGAGCCCCTATCTTATCTCCAATACCGCCTCAGTATCAATTGACACATCCTGTATACTCTTGATAGTCCCCAGCGGAAGCATAATAAACCTAGGGCGTTGCGCACCTGGTTTGGATGAACATCAAAAAATATCTAAGCATGGTAGACTTGTAAGAGAATCGTGGGTATTTCAAGCATATGGAGATAATCTTGTCAGGCTAAGAGGCAACCGCCACTTTGACTGGAGATGAACGAAACGAAGTATCAGACCTCTTCAGTTTGTACAATCCCTTACTCCACAATTCCGATGTCATGTTGGGTCTTGCTATGAGTGTGACCAGCCGAAGCGTGAGCTTCAAGTAAGGCTGCACAGACGCATCCTATCAAAATGAAGTCATTTCAAGTGTCTAGAGTGTTGCAAGCGATGCATTCGACATGATGTGTGTGTGACTGAGTGATGCGGAGGGTTGACGACGCGTTCGTGTCGATCACGTCGCTAAAGTCTGCGTCCCCCTGCGTCCCCACATAACTGCACCGTGTCTTCCTATCCCAACATATATAACACACCGCAGCCTCATCACGGGGCACATACGAGCGCTGTATCCTTGATTGATACGCGATTATCCCGGCTCATCACTTACCGATCATCGGCGCCGCCGCAATGATGGGTCAAAGACAAGGTTGGAATGGCGGAGCAACATGATGGTATTCATTGGCCAGGTAGCCCTCTTCTCCCTAATCGTCTTGGTGAGTTTCTGCCACATAGGCACGAGGTTATGATCTGCAGCAAGACTGCACTCGAATTGGAAGTCATCATCAGAATACAGTTGGACAACTGGAAGTCATCATCAAGATACAGTTAGGCAACATGTCTAGATGCAAGCCACATGTACTAGCTGACTCCAAAAGAGGTTGGCATAGGCAAGACCGAACCGGCACTCCAGCTCTCCACGATCTACCACGGGACTTCTGACCAGGATCCCATGCCTGCAGTAACTGTGTCTGGGGGTTGGCATCCAGATTCAAGCCCGAAAGTCTCATTTTGGTTTTCCTAGATCTACACCGTTAATTCTCTCAAGCCACGGCGTGGAGCCAAGATGCTGGCTGGTTCAGGATGCAACATTACAAGGCTGTCAATGCATACCCATCCTATTTCTTGCTGCTCTAGGGATGGCATACGTCGAAAACATTCGTGATGGTCAAAGGTTAGGGCAGTATCGCGTACTTAATGTGCCAGCTCTCTACCACTTCTTCAATACTGTTGTTCACTCCAGCTTTCTCCTTCATTCGCTGCAGCCATGGTTCACTTCAAGCCCACCAGCGTACTGCTTGCTGTTGCGTCCCTCATCACCAAGAACGTTGTCGCTGAGGAAGCCCATGCTCTTGAAGTGTTCCCAGAATTGAAGGGTACAGGTCCATTTGAGATTGCTTACAAGGACCCGGAGACACACAAAGTGGTTGTCGAGCACGTTGACGAGCACGGAGAGAGTCCTTTTGAGAGGCGTTCCTGTAATTAAAGCTCCAATCATTTTCGTATCCACTGCTGATTGTTGCATTAGCACCGATCAATCAAGATCTTATCGCGAAGCTACTGAGGAACCACAACGGGTATGGCTTCTGCAAAGGCTTTTGCCCGGCATACCAGCCGCCGAAGCCTGTGACAAAGACCAAGCTCAAGACGTCTACAAAACTTGTGACTGTTACGACTTCGATCGTTCCAGCACGAACCACCATAACCCTGACGAGGACCGGAGGCGCACCAGCAGACTCCACGGTGCTGCAGACGACTGTGGTCTCGGAGACGGGAACAGTGACTTTCACCGGTGCGCCTAGCACAGTCTCAGATGTCCAAACTGTAAATTCTCAGCACCTCATTCGTTAAGGCTTCAAACCTGACCATGACTTCCAGATCACCGTCATCTCATCAGCTACCGTAGTCCTTACAGAATCATCCACCCTCGGCTTTCCTAGTGCTCCAACTTTCGTGGCTCGTCACGTTAACCCGCCATCGTGGCTGAAGGGGCGTGGCCGACAACCTGATCTGTCCAGCATGTACCAAAATCTGGCCTGCACCTCCAGCAAAGACCGTGTCCATTTTTAAGACAACGACTGTAACGAAGACGCAAACTCGAACTGCCACGGCCGCTCGCACGACGGCTACCACCGCTGTTAGCGTTACTCCGACGGCGAAGACCGTGACAGCAGTCATCTCCACAACGCTTACCCTCACTGACTCCACTACTGTAACACCCATCATCACTGTACGTACCTTCACATCAATTATAAAGGGCAGCGAGTTAAACTTTCACAGGAAACATCTACCACTACCACCGTCGTCGCCAGCACTGTCACCAGCACAACAACACAAACGCTTTGGCCTCAGCAGACAGCCGACGTATACGCCATTTTAGTTCGCGACCCCGGTCAGTTCCAGAATGTCGACAGTACCAAAAACCCCAGCGAATGCTGTTTGGCTTGCTTCAGTGATCCACGAGGCTGTTCCCAATGGTTATACAGCAGCAACTACTGCACCTATTCTGTCGCGGGCTCAGGATCAGGAACACCAGGCGGGCTATGCCCGAATGGGAAGGGCAATGGTAAGCTTTTTGTCCAAGCTGGGTCAGGCGCCTTTGGTGGACCGGGACAGTGTGCACTATAGATTGGGCACCGATGGCTGCTATTCATGAGATGAGTTAATGAATAAATTTAAATATTATCCCAGTGGTAGAGGCACTATGCCCGTTATGACTCAGTCATCAGCATCATCTGGGGACTCCATTTCCACCCTTCAAACCCCCATCTTTGCCCTAACAAATGCCTCGGTATCATCAAGTACCTCCTGTACACTCTTGATAGTACCCGGCGGAAACCCAATAAAGCCATGCGGCGCCCCATGATAGATCTTCACCACACTCTCATTCCCCCACATCCCCCACTTGGCCCCCATCATCACACTATCATCCAAAAGCGGATCCTCACTCCCACATGTAAAAAGCGCGGGCGGCAACTTCTTGCCCCTCAAGTCCGCCCAGAAGGGACTTATACTGGGATCACGGCGCTGGGCCTCCGTTGTGTTGGGTGAGAGGGCGTCGATGTAGGATTTCATCACGTCGTAGTCGATTACGAGGTGCGTTTCGTGGTGGAGCACGTGAGGAAGGAAGGAGGACATGTCGTAGCAGCCGAAATGGAGGAGCAGGCCTTTGAATGCGAAGCTGGGCATGGTTTCTAGGAGGTGGAAAGCAACGAGGCAGGCGAGATGGCCGCCGGCAGACTGTGAGGGTGGTTAGTAGGATGATGAGGAAGATGAGGAAGATGAGGAATATGGGAGAGATGGGGAGGAGGAAGGTGATACGTACCTCGCCACCAGTGAACATGAGCTCTCCACCGAAGACCTCGGGACCGTTCTTCACCAGCCATTCTGCGGCGTCGTAGCAGTCTTCTGCGCCTGCGGGCCAGGGGTCTTCGGGTGCGAGACGGTAGCCGATTGATACGACTGTTACTTCAAAGTGATCGGCCTGGTATTTTAGGTAGGGGTCTTGACTGGGAAACATCAGTCGCCACTCCCCATTCCCCATTCCCCATTTCCAGTTCTTATTTCCCGTTATCCCCGTACTCCTACTCAGTTCCAATAACTTCCACCTACCACCACATCTCATATCCCAAGAATCGCGGAAACGTTAGGAAATAAACTTACTAAGCCTCACTCATCAACACCCACCCTCCACCATGGATATGCATATGTATCCCCTTGCTCTTCACTCCCCCACTCGGTTTGAAGACACGATATGGGATTTCTCTCCCTGCTTCTCTTGAAGGGAGGGAGCCGTTCACACCCTCTGGTAAAACAATGGGCTTAGCGAGGGGCGTCTTGCCTTCCCATCGCATTTGGCGGTACACTGGTGCTCCGACCTGGGTGCGGTTAGGGTTAAGCGGCAAGTAAAAGGAGGGAGAGGAAGGGAGGGAGAGGAAGGGAGGGAGAGGGCTTGAATGGGGAGAAGCACATACTTCATACCATCTCGGTCCATCAGCCCAAATCTTAATCAACTTTTCGTTAAACTCCAGTGTTTGTTTGTCGATTGTACTGCGGTCGAATTTCGACGCAGGGATCGTGAGGTCTGATTGCAATGACATGGTTGCTATTTCTCCTTTGTCTTCCAGCTCTTTTCAGATCTGCGTCGTCAAGTCTAGTTCCACCTTTTATTCAATAACGAAGATGTAAGAAATTAAGAGACGCGGGTTGCAAAGCAAGTATATACGAAGATGCGGTACAATTGCGATTGTTACGTTGCATGTCACATCGGGCCATACACATCTACCTACCTGGAATAGATACGAAGGTGGGGGCGGGGTATAACTGCCATAACGGCCGCAGGCCATTAGTTCCTCTCTTGTGGTTGGGTGAATTGCTCGCTTTTATCTCCGAAGTGTGTACGGTACCTGCATTTTCGGGTTACTGTTTCGGATGACTCCGGATGGTTACGGTGTTGACGGGATATCGGGATAAGATATGGAGTCGAGGTGAAGTGGCCGGTATCGGCGTTGTGTTGGACATTATGCCGATGGCATAGATTGTACACATACAAGCAGGAAACACGACCCTTGATCCCACTATCTGAAGAATCGATATAGGTGTATTCAAGTATTAATAAAACCAAGTAGACTACCGCGCAGGTTTCGATTGCAACCTCCCCGTCGACATAGCCGTATGCCCACTAACCTGCCCTCCCTTGACTCTCCGTCTCGCCTGGCGCTCATCTCGAACAAACAGCGATTTGGCTACCGAAACTGCAATTGCCGCCGTTCGGAAGGGATACATGGCGATGTTCCAAGTAACGTGCAGCATGTAGCTGATGGTACCAGCGATCCAGCTCAGTGTCATGGCAACCACCCCAGGTCGCTGACCGGTCCTAGCAGCCGCGGCAGCCAGGGCGAGAGCGTCTTTCAGTCTGGCTTCTAGGTCTTGGAAGCGTGCTTCGATTTGTAGAGACTGCGCCATGTGTCTTTTTTCGTAACGCCTAACTGCGCGATTCAGAGCGTCAAGTTGCAGTTGAGTTGTTTGTCGGACTTCAGCGCTGAGCTTCTCTACATCCACTTCTTTATTGTTGCTGTTGGCCGATGGAGCGCCATCAATTCGACCTTCTAGTTCTGATATCCGCTGTGAGAGCTGTTGTGCGTCTGTTGCCCGAACGGGTTCTCTTGGAGCTTCTCGGACGATGCGCTGGAGGTGTAGGATTCGCTCTGTCCGCATTTTGATCAGGCGATTAACAGGTGGTACCTCTGCGATGAGTAGAAAGATGCTAAGGTTCGCGTCGGATACTATGCCTTCGGCACGCATGAGCTGGCCTCGAATGGTGTGCATGAGAAGGGCGCCGAGTAGGGGACCTAGGAAGCAGCCAACGAATGCTAGCATCTCCGAGCGCTTCAAGGCTTCACGGGCCTCTCTCTGCGCTTGCGAGGCAGGCGCGTCAGTTGTGGTGTTGAGCTTTGGATCCTGCGACTCTCGTACAGGTTCCTCGATACTCTCTGGCGCATTCTCATCTTCCTCAAGTATCGTGTCATCGTATGTCGCGTCGTCCACATCGTCATTTAGGTATCGTCGTTGCTGTGCTTCGTGGTACCAGTCCCTGCATCGCGTCAGCTGTGAATTTCACCCGTGTTTGCTACAACTCACCATGGCACCTTGACGCTCCAATGTAGGAACCACCCCGCCAGAACCAATATCAACATGTCTGTAGCGACGTCGGCGCCATTGTCTACCGTCAACCCAATGATGGCTGGTACAACGGCAGCCACGACAGGCAGTACGATCCATCGTGACGGCTCATCCGAAGACGCGTGTCTGTCAATGTCATTCTTCCCACTCGCTCTTAGAAGATTGTCGCTGGAGGATCGCAAAGAATAACGCGAGTCAGAGAGGTCGGAAACGAGTGAACTGCGGCGTCGAGAGAGTGCTGTAGGTGGGGTAGAAGGTCGCGCACCCTCAGCAAACGTGGCCGCGCGGTTCACCATCCTCTGGCGAAGTTGAGGGTGAATGTCTTGTCCATCGGCCGGCGCAGTATCCATGACGGACCTCCGGCAACTGGTTGGCGCCTGAAGAAGCAACGTGGAGGACAGCGTTGTTGATCGATGCCTAGACGTCGCTTCAAGAAGGCGCAACGTGACAGAGATGCGAATCACCTGATCGCGATGGTTGCAGGCGCTGTGGGAGCATCGCTGAGGCTCTGGTGACGCTCACATGTACTAACTCAACGGTCGTGTGCCGTAGTGGAAGACGCCTCGGAGCGAGTCGTTAGTCTTACGTCATGGCTTGTTTGGGTCAACTGTAGAGCTAGGGCCATCTCTGAACTTCCCTCACTCCATGCGCTATGGCCTAGCCTTCCACAGATTGGAAGTGATCCGTCTGGGACTTCTACTAGGGGCCGTCAGATGGTATTGATCATACCCCGTATCTCCGGCCTTGCACACCGTGGAAACCATGCCGCTCATGTGGCGGCCCTTACTGCTGTGCACCCCAGCTTATCATACAGGGGCTGGAGAGACGACAAAACGCTGCAGAGACTCGCGCATGCCTGATGGGTAATGTTTGATTTGATGAATACAAGCTTTTGTGGTTTCTCGATTCCCGGTGCCTCTTGCCTGAATACGACGATCCATTGCACAGCTTCTTGTCCACCAACACGCGCTTTCGGACACCGATTGCAACAGATACACACAAGACTTGGAAGTTCAACACCGATTGCTGGACACATGTCACTGTAGGGCAGGATAATCTGGATAAACCTGCCACGTACAACCCGGCCTGCAACCATGCCACAGGTGCGGGGACTCAACACCTCCTTTTCCATGATTCTTTCTCTATTGCTCTCTTACTTATCACAGACATGTCTCGTCTCCCTCTTTGGTTTTCTATTCAGAAGTCGTCTTTTCGCTGTCTTTTTTTATTCAGACCCAAATACGGAATGGTGAGAGTCTCAGCACCATCACCACCCTCGCCGTACCACAACCAGATATCGCGATCACTAGGCAGCGCCGTGCCGAAGCGACGGATCAGCTTGTTTCAGAAAGACTGTGATTCGAGTTGGAGAGCGCAATAAGAAGGATGCTATTTGAGCGGCAGGCTGGCTTTCACCACTCAAGTGAACGTAAGTCGAGCAAAAGATCCTATTGAGCCGTATTGAAGCTTGAGACATCCATCCGTCCTATTGCGGTTTTCGATACGATCGGTCGCAACATGGGGTGATGGTGTCCACAAGGCTGCTTGTCGACTGCTCATTACTCGATTGCTTTTCTTTTTCATCACAGTCTTTCCTATATCTAAAGTCCTCGACACTGCCTGACAATCTGTCCTGGAGATAGCATCAACGGCGGTACCAACAACTTCCCTCCAACGACGGACATACTCGTGGACTGGATCCAGGCCTCCCAGTCTACAACATCACAAAAGACTGTCTATCTCCCTCTGTTTCTTTCTCCCCTTCAAACCTGGTTGCGCATACATGATGAGTTCAAACGACACCTTCCCCGAAGTATACTCGACGAACGCCCCTCTCTTCCCCTCAGCCATCATCTTCCCCGCCTTCGCCTTTCCAGCATGGGTCCTCTGCATGGCACCCATGATCTGGCATTTCCGACAAGCCAACATCGCAGCTGGATCACTCATTCTTTGGATCGCCCTACACAACTTCTTCAACTCGGTCAATGCCCTTATATGGCCCCGCGACAACGTGCTTGAGTGGTGGGAAGGTCCCATCTGGTGCGACATTCACGTCCGCATCCAGGTCGGTAGTTATGTGGGTATGACCGCCTCGGTGGCCATGGTCATACGCAAGCTCGCCATTGTCATGGATACACGCAATATGACAGTGTCAACTAGCCGGAACAGCAAGATCAAAGCAAATATCTGGGAAGTTGTGTGGTGTTGGGTTGTGCCGGGATTCTTCATCGCCCTCTACTACGTCGTCCAACCCGTACGCTACATGATCTACGGCATCGTAGGATGTTTGTCCGCCCACGACAGTTCGTGGCCCAGCGTAGTCCTCGGTTTCATGTGGCCAACTATTGGCATGCTTTTCGCTTCTTACTGGGCTTGTAAATCTCACCTGTTCCGCCCATCCATCCTAACTAACCTCTTTGACAGTTCTACTTGTCTACCGTCTCTACCGCTACCGTCGCGAATTCCACCGCCTAATCGCCGCCCAAAAGACCACATCATCCCGCTTTGTCCGCCTCTTCATCCTTAGCCTGGTTGTCGTCCTCGTCTACCTATCCTACTCCATCTACCTTCTCGTCGGCATTTCAAAATTTATCACAACCCCTTACTCTTGGTCTGAAGTTCACGACCCCAACCGCTTTCACAACATCATCAAGGTCCCAGTCAACGGCGTAGTCAGCTTTGAGAAGTGGGTTCAAGTCGCCACGGGATACATTACCTTTTGCCTTCTCGGCACCGGTGTCGATGCGAATGCTCATTACAGACGGATGTTAGTGAGTATTGGAGCTGGAAAGGTCTGGCCTAGTCTGTACGCTACCTCGGATGGTGGGAGTAGGGCGCCGAAGAGTTTCCCTGCTGCGAGAGCATGGACGGCAAGCGTTTCTAGCAAAGCAAAAAGCATGCTTTGGTCTACGGAATCCGGATCGACGAGTACTGGTTCCACGAGCGACACTTTCACCGACTCCACGAGCAACAATTCCGTCATCCTCGACTCAATCCCTCGCTTACACAGCATCACAACGCAAGACACGCTCATTTCACAGAAACATGACAATTCCACAACCGCTTCAACGTCCCCCCAGCCTTCATTTTTTAGACGCTATTTCGCACGCCCGTCTCTTCGCGGGCCCCTCCTTCCCCTCTTCTCTTGCCGCAACATCGCTGAGATCACTACTTCCAACACTTCCACCATCTCTACTATCGCTACAAATACAAACAAGCCATTCACATCTTCCACCCCAATTGGTGTGAACGCGCGCGCCTGGGCCGCCGACACTTCACCTTCTTCTTCCTCTTCTTCTGCTGGTCGCCATGGATACGGCAACAGTGTGCACGTCATTCGGGAAGTGCATCAGCAGCGGGATGAAAAGGCTGGAAATGAGCGTGAGGGAGAGGGCAAGGAGGTGAAGGCTTGGGCTTGATGTGTGGGGCTGCGAGAAGCGATGTCGATTGACTCATGAGGGAAGGTTTGGGTTCATGTACTTAAAGGCAAGATTCCGGATGTCATGGACGGATATATGGTATTGGCTTCTTCTTAAGTTTTCTTTGTGTAGTAGTATGGTGTAGTAAAATGAGGTTTCATGGTAATCTAGGGCGCGCTGCTTCCTCACATAAACGTTGTTTTGTTAAATGTGACTCGTTGATTGACAAGTGCATCTCCGACGACAGTACGTTCCTCCAGCCAGGAAAGGTAGGTCGACAGTTTGCCTTGGGTATTCGCACGGTTGATAGTCACATTAGTTCACATACAGCAACTGGCATAGAATGACGATGGGTTATCGATAAGCTGCATCACAAACATTACAAGGACGGTATCAAAATGCCGGCATCTTTGTCGGTTAGAACTTAGGTCACGCACATTGCATTATATTCAAGGGTCGTCACATCACGCATGATCACGCACGGAAAGCGATATTGTCGTGAAGCATTTTTGATTCCGTTATCGCATGTCCACATGGCGACGCATCAGTCAAAGGCAAGCCCCCACAAGGGGAAGCGAGCCGGTGTTAGAGTGACCGTCGTAATCGTGTTCAAGTAAACTCCCGAAGAACCCCAACGTGCCATTTAGGCGGTTGACCAGCATTCCATAACGTTCCTCAGCCCAGCACAGTCGTCACCTCCCGAAGTAGTAATTGAGAGCTCGCGTGCCGCAATCCGCCGGATGACGTAACTTGAAGGTTGGATTGCGCGATATAGTGAAGTGAGTTGCGAGCTCGTCGGAAGGTCGTGCGTAGAAAACGTGTCGTTCAATGATCGTTGTCGTTCAAAACTGAGGTGGGAATTGCTGAGATTGAGGGGCGAGACGTTTATTTGCTGAAACGTTGTTAGACTCAAGATTGCTGGTGGTGATGATGTGGTGAGAACTTACGAACGAGCCCTAGTCTTTCTTCTCTTGCGCTTGAGACGTCGAACGCGCTTCTTCCTCCATTTGGCTCTCATCTTGTCGGCGGGCTGTGGTATGAGGTCAGCGGCTGCAATTGACAAGTGTGGAGTTGATGGCAACTGCAAGCACACTCAGAGAGCAATCATTGCGCTCAATTGAGTGTCGCGAGCGCCGCCATGGCTTGCGGATTAGAACTTACATTGCTGTCGAGATGAGTGTCGTGAGTGTAGAACAAAGGTAGGAGCTGAGCTGGCCAAAATAATACCTAGGTGGGTGCGGGGCTCGCTTAGCTAGAACGGCTTAGCGCCCAGCCCTGAAGCAGACGCCAAGTGTTCATGCGCGCCGCGTCACCTGCCTTACGTCAAACCTATTTCGTATGACCAACATCGTTCTAGATCAGCATTACCGGCGGCAGAGAAGTGTTATAAGATGGCAGGTGAGCCAGTGGCATGGCTGCAGATTCAAGTCACGGGTGACAATGCTTATGGTGAGTTGGTGATCTTCGAAATATGATCAGCAAACTAAAGTATGCAGGAACGCACGGAGGCAGGATCGAGGTGTGTGGGAACGAGCAGTTCTATCTTGGGAGGGATCCAGAGCTCTGGTTAGAGCTCCATCTTCTTCGCTTTGATATGAGCTTTGTCTAATCCTGCTAACAGTCGTTACTCGTGGAGCAACGACCTCACAATCTCAAGGAAGCATCTTCGCATACACTGCATTCTCTATGAGCAGCACCCGATTGCTAAGATTGCACCATTTGTATATGCGACTGATCTCTCGGCAAATGGTACCTATCTGAGAAAGAGCAATTCAGAGTACACAGCATCGCAAGATGCGGGCATTCTGATGGGTCCCAAGAGCACCTTTCTCCTAGAAGACGGGGATGAGATATGCATCTCAGACACCGTCACTCTGGTCTACTGCTCGAACACGTTGGTAGAGCTAGTCAAATTGACCGCCATTCAGGAGCGAGAGAGACAAACGTTTGCATCGCGTTATCTCCTCACTGGTCGTTTGCTCGGCGAAGGCGGTTACGGCAAGGTCCTCGTGGGCATCAACCAAGAGACACGGCGGCAACTTGCATGCAAGGTTATCCGGCTGGATAGGATGTATGACACATTGGCGATGTCAAACTTGCAGAAACCGGAGAGAAAACGACTGCCAACACGAGTTACCAACTGCTTCCGCGAGTTCGACATTCTCAAAGATCTTAGCCATCCGAACATCATCACCATCGAAAAGGTCTTTCGAAGTAACAATACGATATATATCTTCGAAGAGCTCGTTACAGGCGGCGACCTGTTCTCCTTCATTGAGTTCAAAGACGGCCGGATTGATAGTTTGCAGGCTGCAGCTATCATCTACCAAGTTTTGAAGGGAATAGAGTACCTTCACGATCGAGACATCGTGCATCGGGATCTCAAGCCTGATAACATACTAATGTCGTCACTCGAAGACGGTGCTCGCGTCGTCATCACCGATTTTGGCAGTGCTAGATTCCTCCCTGGAAAGAACAGCCAAAATCCACTGCAAAACAACAAATACCAACGAATGTTTTCGTACGTTGGGACCCTAGAGTACACGGCGCCTGAGATTCACCGACTCAATCGAGCAATCCCGGTTGATGACGGCTACTCAGAGGCTGTCGACATGTGGTCCATCGGCTCGATTACGGCTACCATACTTACAGGCGACTTGATGTTCAGTGATCGCAGAAATCCGGAGTACGGGACTGACCCTCGCGCCGTGATCATGGGTCTTGCAGCAATCTGTGACCTCAGTCATCTGGATGATCTGCATCACCCGTTGTGGAGCAACGTCAGCGACCAACCAAAAGATTTCGTCAAAAGTCTGCTCATCCTTAAAGAGGAAGAGCGGATGACGGTGTCGCAAGCTCTTGCACATGTGTGGTTCTCATCGTATGCTGAAGACTTCGAGTACTTGTACGCAAACTCAATCGCAGACTGGGAACCTAGCGAGAAGAACCGAAATCTTGTCGATATCATCCGCAAGTCCATACCAAACCGTGCTTCTGCCAAACTATTCGGCGGTGTTCAGATTCCAGGAACCACCTCGCGACACTTTGCTTTGCATCAGCCCCGAGATACGCTTCAGAAGATCCCGCCGTCTCAGCGTTGGCGTGCAAACACTCCGTTACCATCCATCATGCAAGACTATGAGGCACCTCAATTTGCCAGTCAAATCCAGGCCCCACTCTACGAAGAAGGTCCCGAATCCTATCACCAAGGACAGCGCCATGAACGTTCGGCCATCAAAGCAGCCGCACCAGGTATGTATCATGCGACTGAATATGCAGGTGATGACTTCGATGGCTCTGAGAAGAGCTTGGACGGCGTCACCAATGACTACTTACAACAAGGATACCACGAACATTTACCCCCGCCTCTATACCCTCTGGATGAGCACGATTTTGTCCTAGTAGGCGAAACACCCATCGACGCCTATTATCAACAGCAGCAGGTTGAGGACTGTGATCAAGATTCAGTCCTCGTACAAGAGACGCCGCCTAAGTTCCTCCGCTCTCATGAAAGCTCTTCGAACAACGGTCTACCGGCCTGTGAGGTGTGGAACGTTGATGACGCATCACATGTGGGCAGTGACGCATATACTGTGAGGAAGCGAAGGAAGCTTTCGCCCTAATATCCTCTGTTAGATCTTCGACTAATCTGCAGCGCAACTAACAGTACCATGCAACAACTTCAAGGATATGACAGACTTGACAGATATGTATTCCTTAATTCTACTTTTATTCAATGTGATCTTCTTCTAAACAATGTTTTCTATTCACCAAGCCAACGTCTGATATATTATAATGTTTCATTCCCCCGTGATCGACAGCGGATGCAATCGCAGCGCATAAGTTCATAGGTCATTGTGTAAGCAAACCCAATAGGAATGACAATTCTACCAGATTTGCAAGTCAGTATGCATAAGAAAAACACCACATGGGGCAAAGAAAGCAATGCCTTGGAGACGGATATATATAGAAATTGTCATGCCCTTGCACCAGATACAAGACATCCACCGCCTGCCCACCTCCTCTTCTACCCACCATCCTTGACACTGGTACATGTTCTATTCCTACTACGTACATGATGTTTGTTAGTCAAGTGTGAAGAACCAGTTAAACCTATCCTTTTCCCATTTCCGAAAACAAAAACCATCACACAGTGGAATGCCATGTCCCACAACCAAGTAAACACAACGAACTGACTGTGGTTCTTGGAAGAAAACAGAACGGATAAGATTATTGTATATATTACATAACCCCCCATCATACACAACTTCAACTCCGACTCCAACCAACGCAAACGTTCCTATACCCCAATCTCAGCAAGCCCAATCATCAATCTCACCGCATAAAAGAGCCAAAGTTCAAAAATGTACTTCCCGACGGCTTCTGGGTACTAGATCGCGGTGTAACAGGACGGGCATTATTGTTCGCTAGTTCATCGCGAGCCTGCATGGTAACAGGTTTGAAGGACATGGGTTGGTAAGGAGTGGGTTGGTACGGTGTGGGCTGATGGTGAGCTTGCGACTGCTGCGGCTGCGATTGCTGTTGCGAATACGACTGACTGGACTGTGGCTGCCAGGGCATAGGAGAAAACGTCGTAGGAGGCTCCCTCGTATACAATCCAGAGGGCTGTTGTTTGGCCGCAGAAAACGTAGATAACAGCGGCTCACTGCGCTTCCTCTGGATATTCCTGCGTCTGCTCTCCTGCGCCTGCGCCTGTAATGTCTCGGCAATACGCCCCGTCTGCTGGTGATCCATGGAAAACCAGCCCGCATCCAGAATCTGCTGCGCGGTAGGTCGATCCGTAGGAACCGGATTGAGGACCCAGCTCAGAAACTTGATTTCCTTTTCCGGCACGCCCTTGGCTTTTAGGTGCTCCCAGTGTTGTCCCTCGTGGTGGCTCCGGTCGTGGTACGGAAGTCTACAACCGTCGTAGTAGTCCAGGGCGTCAAGCCCGAAATCGTGTGCGATGGCTCGTTCGACTGAGCGTTCTTTTTGGCCCTGGCCGGAGTTCCCTTGCAGGAGTTCGTCGTAGAGACCGTATTTGTTGAAAGAAGCTTGGGCTTCAAGAAGCTGGCAGTAGATGACGCCCCAGGACCAGATGTCGGCTGGTTGGTTGATTTCGTTTCGGAAGTAGACTTCTGGAGCGCGGTATACGATGGGTTGGACGAGGCCTTTTGCTGGTTCCATGACAATTCCTAGGTCGCCGAGCTTGGCGGTGATGCGGTTGTCGCCTACTGTTGCGTTTTCGTTAGGTTCGTTTTCGAAGCCGCTTAGGAGGATGTTCTGCATCTTTAGGTCTTTGCGATGTTAGTGGTAGTTGATCATTCCGACTGGAAATCGCTTGGAAACGTACCCGCATATACCAAGCCTCGTTGATGCACATCTCGCAGGCCCAACAATGCCGAGCGCATGATGCCCTTGAGTTCAACGTCGCTAAACTGGCGCTTCCTTCGTGCATCCCAGAGGGTCGATTGGAGGATCTCGAGCACGATCCGTGGAGGTTCGCCTCTAGCGGACGGTGGGATGCGGTCCACTTGTTGTCTAATCGTGGGAATGCCCTTGAGAAGTTCATGCATGATCATCTCGTGCTGGAACTTGGGCCATCCGAATCCGACGTCATCGTCGCCGGGCTGCTTTACGATGAAGATCTTTTCTTGGGAAGCCGCGTCGACAGCGACCCATACATTGGCCTGACCAAGCGGTTTAACAAGAAGGTATCGAAAGCCGTGTTCTCCAACAAGCTCAGCGCCCTCGCGCATTTGAATTGTTGCTCCGACCATTTTGAGGACTGGTGGCGTGTAGGCGATTGAGGTTTCAAGTGTCTGACGTAGAAAGTGTAGTTTGATTGTGGAAGTGGTAGTTGATCAGGTTACGTCCATGAAGGTTGATGTGAGTGAAGAGGAAGAGACGTCAGGTACGAGATCAGGATGTGCAAAAGAGGTGGATCCAAAAGAACGGATACCGGGTGTCAAGGTTCTAAACTTAGACTGTAAAGGCGATGTTTCCAACATTGCGCAACTCCCAAGTTGTATGGCTGCTTGTTTGCGCAGGTGTTGAGCGATGACGGAAGGCTTGTAACGGTTACGGAAGTGGCGGGCTGGCGTCATTGGTCCCGGAGCACGTCGACACAGCAACATGATGATCTGGCGTTATCGATGTCCAACAAAGTTCCTGCACTGTTGCATATCATCCAGGGACCTCTTGCCAACTGCGAGGTCCCTGCGACTTTATGATATTGTCACAAACGGTTAAGCCGATGACAAGGAAGGATGTAGCGAGGCGGGAGTGCCGGCCACCACCGATCAATTGCGGACAGTCTCGTATAACGCGTATTGCCCCACTTAACTGTTCGCATACCCTTTACTCGTATAAGAGGTAAGAGAGTAGGAGTGAGACTGCAATCTACACATTTCAATCGAACTACCTAATTGGGAAAGAGTTCGACGAGAGATGATATGAGAATTCTGTGGAACTTACGTGTTCAGAAAGACCAGAATTCATTGCACTCAGCATACTCACGAGATCACTAATCGTTCGATACATGTCATATTAACATAAGCAATAACGCTTCTTCCATCTATCTATCTACAACAGCATCACCCATTCAAACCGAGCTCTTCGGTCTTTCTGACTGTATTGCACTCCGCGGTGCCGGCCCCAGTCCGGCCCTTCGATGATAGTTCCTCAAGGATCTTCCTGTACAACAGCTTACTCCAGCCTTTTCGTGTGTACCAACAGCGCCATTTCTCCACGGGTGGTCGAACCCCCCCCCCCCCCCCAAAAAAAAAAAAAAAAAAAAAAAAAAAAAGTTAAAACAGGCTAGGAGGGGTAGATACTACTACCCTCAGTCAATAATATGGATAGAAGCGAACAAAAAGCGTTTGGTAGGAAGCGAAAAGTGCGAGGCGAGGCGGCTGCGACACAATGGACTGGAAAACGCCGGTAAAAATGCAAGACACGTGATACGGACATGAACGCTCAAACAATGCAATGCTTACGTGCAACAGCAGTTCCTCTCAGACCTCATGGCGGTCGTCGAGCTCAAAGCTTCTTTTCTGGCTGATGCGACGGTAGAATGGCATCCTCTGGTTAAAGAGGCGCATCTTCGGGCTTCCAGGACCAGTGGATCGCTTGTTGAGAACGAAGAACTTGTACAGCATACCCAATATCGCAAATCCGACGACGAAGCCAAGGAAAGTGACAAGCAGCCAGTGCTTGGCGAGCCAGAAGATGATTTTGACATCGGTTCTGTGCCAGCTGTTTCCGAGGTGGTGGGTGAAGAAGGACCATGGGTGGTTGTTGTATTCTTCGGGGAAGAGGATGCGCACGCGGTTTTCATCGACAGGGCTGGCGTTGTTGTAGTGGCGCCAGACGAGACTGAGGAAGAGGGGGCCGGTGGAGGCCATGACGGTGATGTAGGGGAGGGGCCAGCGACGGTTGTAGTCGGTTAGTGAGTCGATGGCCTTGAGGAAGAAGGGGTGACGGGGAACTGCGCCCATGGCATCGTTGGAGATACCGGTGGGAATTGTGCGGCGGACCCAGGCTGGGTAGGCGAGAAGAGGGTCGAGGCTGCGGTTGCATCCCTGAGAATGTTAGCATCGTGGTGGTTGACAGGGGCACGCTATACGTACATCGTCCAGGTCAATGTAGATTCCGCCAAAGTGGTGCAGAACAAAGTATCGAATAGCATCAGCGCGCTGGATGGGGTACGGGTAACCGTCAAAGGTCTCTAGGAACCATGGGTATCTGGGCATATTAGCTGTTGTGTTCTGTCAGAAAAGTGCATGCAGCACTTACTCGGCAGCGATAAACTCGCGCGACTTCTTATCAGTCCACAGCTTGTACTCGTAGTCAGGATGGAGATCCAAGCAGCTCTGCTGGGGACCCTTCCAGTGCGCCGGAATGCTCTCATTGATGTATGTTTGGTGGATGATCTTTGGAATCAATTGCGGCGCTTCGTTGATAGCGCTCGAGTTGGGCGCAGGGAGCTCTCCGCGAAGAATAGCATCTTCGCGACCAGAAGCGATCAAAAGACCGAGCAGTGTCCACACGCTGTGTACTGCGAAACCAAGGACGACAATGGTGACGAGCAGGAATATGGTGACGCCTCTCCGCATGGTTGCTGTTGTTGTTCTCTGCCTCCTTTCCCTCGGAGATGGTTATGCACGGGCGGCTGGGCGTGAAAGAGAATTCGTGTCGGTCTGGCGGGATAGAGATGTGGTATTAAAAGAGGTACAAATCAAGCATCCGACAAGCATCAACGTCCGTCTAGTACTTGGCGGGAGAGGGAATGAGGAAGGGCAGAGGCGCGAGACAAAAGATGGGCGCCTCTGCTGCGCGCTCTAGAGTGAGGCAGTGCTTGGACCGCCCAATCTCGCTTATCCGCAGGGTTCAGGAACTGCGGCGATCCCCAGACACTAACCTGGTTCGTGTCTTGCCTCCACGCACTTCACATGTCAAACACGGTGCGAGATGCGACCAGACCAGCCCATACCTTTCACCGTATATACTAGAGTCCAATCCACTGTCTAGTCACCCGGTACTGCCTCATCTCACAACCCATCTCACTCCCTCGCACCAAGGCCCATAGTCGGTCTTTATCGCGAGGGGCTGTGTACTGAGGCATTTCCGTCCCGCCTATGACGCGACCTTGCAGCGCGCTACATTTCCCACACTCGTTTCTCACATGTTTCCCACATTCCAGCACCTTCAGCCAAGAAGAGAGTACAAGTCTCCTACGTCTACCAAGGAGTTGCACATTACGCGCAATAAGCCAGCAACCGCTGCTTAGTAGTTGCCAGGGTGTTTGGCGGGCAAACTTGCTTTTGCAACCGCGGCTAGTGGACCATGGCCCACCGAACTGGGGAAAACCAGCAAAAGAGATGTAGTTTGGTAGGCTAGTGAAGTATTCGACAGCCAGTGTACGTTGAGTAGTGTGTCGCAGTAATTGCTGTATCGTACTGGTATCGCATCCTTGGTACTTGTGCACTCGACTACACGGCAGGAAGCGAGCTTCATGACGTATGAGTACCAAGGCCCGTCTACATAATGATGATGAGCGTTGAGAGCTCCACGGCATCAGTCTAGTCCTCAGAAGTTTGCACATCTTATGGTCTAGTCACTATTGTCATGTCACCGTGATGTGTAGAGCAGCGCCTTGGCCAAGGATTTACAGACAGGCCTTCTTCAACGTGTGCTACCGTCCCGACGTTGTTCGTCTAGTCGTACCTCACTGATCCCGCAGTGTGTTGCGTCTTTCAGCTGGCAAGCTACTGTGGAGGTCACCTTGACTGATTGTGCAGCGGGTAGATGTTTACCTTGGTTGCAGCAGGTTGACCGCACATTAGAGTGTGATCATTTCCCCGAAAGCATCTTTCCTCGTTCTTTGCAAGTGTGCGCTTACGGTGAGTTGACCGTTACTTCCTATCATACCTCTTGCCTCTTGACATACGGGGGAAGGAGCGGTCGAGCGTGCCTACGACACAATGAAGCAGTTGCAACCTGAAGACGCGACACCTCCAGTCCTCTCACTTGCTCGGTTCTGTACTTTGGACAACCCGCTCGCGAGACCTATCAATACCTACCAGCTATGTTCCACTGCTCTACCTAGAATCGTCCTGCGTTAGCGTACCACATATAACGTCCGACCACAATGACTACCATCGCGAGAGTGTGGACATGCTTTGCGGCGGTCGTCTTCTCAGCACCGATGTCGATTGAGTTAACATTGTCACAGAAAGCGCCAGTTGTCTATGGTGAACCACCTGGGCCACGTACATCGTTCGTCGTAACATCCAAGTTTTGCATCTGTCTGTTGTCGGGTCTGCTTGGTGAATACGAATCTTCGCTGCATCAACGTGCATGACCACGACTGACAGGAATAGGATACCGCATTCGAGTACTCAACGGTCGTTCATTCAAGCGCATAACGTTGACCCAGGTTTACGTCTTCATCCTTTATGGTCTCTCGATGGGGTTTGTTCTCGCCGCCGCAGTCGTCAATAACGGTCTCGGACTCAGTGCACATAGTACCTGCCGTATAGCCATGAGGATTTGTATTGTCTTCTATGCCGGCAGTAAAGTAAGCATGTAAGTCGGCCCCTCCTCGAGACAGCTTCGGTACGTCGTAGACAACAACTCACTGCTCAAAAAAAGGTATCTGTTCCTTGTCGAACGAGCGCATGCACTCCGAGCACCTTACATGTCCCGCTACCACGACCTCCTATGGCTTCTCAGCACAATCGGTATCGTATCAAGCCTTGGCGCCGTCGGAGTCGTGGCGTTCGTCTTACCCGTGTACTGGATGTCGGAGGAGGACGGACGCTGTCGTATTGGTATCAAGCGGTACACTGGCGTTCCACTGTTGACATGTGACATTATCATCAATGTCTACCTTACTCTTGTGTTCGTCTACCTTCTAAGTCCTTTAGTCAGAGGCAGCCAATCTTGGAGCGCCAGTCTCACGAGTCGCTTGGGACTGTGGATCGGCAATATGTGCGGTCGAGCAAAGCGCAAAGCCACGGTTGGCCTTCGTCGATCAAATCAGATCATGGCAAGGAAAGTCGAAACTCTGCTTTGGAAGACGTTCATCGGAACGATCCTCGTGATCGTACCAACTGCTGGGAACCTTACGTCTTTGTGCATTCTTCAGGGAAAAGAATTGGCTTTTGTCAGTTGAGTTCTGAAGTCAATATGGTGCACCCGCTGATGTCTTTTTCGTTGCGGCAGACTTGCCTTACGATTTGCACCTTTGACGGTATGTTCACTGCTGGTAGTTTCGAATCTGATTAACTCGGGTTGCAACAGTCACATGGGCTGCCATGGTTTTCCACTGGCTCACAATGGTTGGTGCAGACGAGAAAGAAGACACTCCCACGACGTGAGTGAAAACCCTTTCAGAATCGTCGAGTCTGACAGTCTCTAGGCCACAGGCACGCCAGAATACATGTTCGCCATTTCCACGGCCTGCACCACCTCCCCCAATGCGGAAGAAGTCTTCGATACTGTCAAATGTATCCTTGGAAATGCTCTCGATCGATGCAGACAACGATGACGGGGGAAAGGCTTCCGGAGGGCCAAGTCACAGCAAGGATCACCCATCGAACGCGAAGGACCGCAGTCCCAGCATACGTTCAGAAGCACATTGGAGAGATTCTGGACATTCTACCCTGGTGGCTGATATGAACATGTCCAACAACACTGTCAACCCACACCGAGGCTGTTCAAAAGTCGGAATCCTCCTCTTCGATGATGGCTTGCGAGAGCAGACCCCGCCTGCGAGGCCCAGGTACCTTTTTCAACACTACAGGCGTCGCACTCGGTGAATGGTCGATGGAATCCTCCTTGTTCACACGCCGCGCAGCTCTATATTCTGCGGCTGTTCTTCCCTTTTCACGCTGCTTGGGCACAATTGGTGCGTCGATATTGAGAGTTGATGAGAGAGATCTGAAGATGACAAAGAGTATGGTGCCGGTGATGCATCCTATGAGGCCGGCGGTTCCAAGGTAGACGTATAGTGTCTGTACCATTAGTGTTTATGAAGTCTTACAAGGAGATGATAGATACATACTTCTATTCTTTCTAACCACTTGACACTAAATGGAATCGACAAAAGTCTGATGATTGCCTGTCCAAGATGGATGAATGGTAGTAGGACGAATGTGATGACGTTGTAGAATGGTAGTAGTAGAATAATGACTAGATTGATAATTTTCTGGATTGGGAACCATATCACGTGTGCTGTTATGACGGAGACGTGTGCGGTGATGGAAAGAACCGTGGCTGCGTCCATGATGGACGCGTAGCAGAGGACGAGATGGTGGTTGGTGAAGGCCAACGCGACTCACGATACAGGGCCGACTAGCCCCGCGATAAGTGTCATTGGCTCGTGCAGCGAGCTATCGGCGATTGATGCAGCCATGGAAATCTTAATCCCTGTGTCCCGCTGCAGGCAATCCAAGGCCCGGTCTTGAGATAGCTTCACACCTGGGTGACCTCTCTGACCTCTGTCTGTTGTGATCGATCCATGCGCTCGTTCGCCGCGTCTTGTTGCGGCAGAAATGGGGAACCAGAATTCCCGGTCGACGACGCCCACGTCGAACCCGCAATCGCCTACCAACAACGCCAACACGCACAACGTGACTGCATCACATGGCCATGAGCGACCCCATCACCTCCCGCATCTTCACCCCCCACACAGCCAATACCACTCCGCACGCCGGCGAGAGTCGATCCAGGCACTGAGTGCAGCCAAAGCGCCCGCAGCTCCCAGCGTCAGCCTCGAGAACGCAGAGAGCCATCCCACGTCGGCCCGCCCCATTTCGCGTGGGAGAGCGCAAACGGTAGGGACTAGCACCAAGGCCGTCACCACCCAGCTGCGCGCTGCTCAGGACCACTACAACAAATCCAACCACATCACCCACGACAACATGGGCAATGAGCAGAGCAGCCACCGGGACAAGGACAAGCACCATGTCCCCCGCGATGCCACCACCACCCCGCCGCAGCCAACACCCGTTCCCGACCTGCCAGCCCAGCAACAACACCAGGTCGAAGCTGAAGCTGAACCCACCGCCAATGCACGTCCACCTTCTCCCACCCTCCCCGTCGACGTCCCCTCCGTCCTCCACTCAGACCCTCACCCTTCCTCCGCATCCCCAACATCACCCACATCCGCCTCCATCTCTGCCTCCGTCGACTACCTAATCCCGGCCTCAGCCTCGCAATTCTCGCGCCCACCGCGCCTGCCCCTGCCCATTGAAGAAGAAGTCCACACGCCCGGTTCACCCATCATCTCGCCCCAGGAACTAGGTGGACTGCAGGAGATATGGACGCCCGTCCACGAGAGCGATGCGGATGGCATGTTACCGAAGAGGTCCAGCATGCTGAGTAGTACAACGGCGGAGGCGGATGATGAGGATTTGGGAGAGGAGTTCAAGGACGGGGAGGGGAGGCCAACTGTGCCTACGCTGATTGAGTGGGAGGGACCTGGTGAGCGTGTATACGTTAGTAGACCTTCGTGTGTAGAAAACATTTGAGAGGCGTGCTGACTTTGACATTAGGTTACTGGTACTTTTGCGGGGTGGAATCGGAAGTACAAGCTACATCGCAAGTAAGTGCTTTTCAAATGTCTCAGAGGGGAGGCGGTGCAAGTCGTTTCTTTCTCTCAACTCTATTTTCTCGACTACCTCTTTCGAGGGTTACACTTGGAAGGTTACACTGCACACCGACAGTACTGACATTTCCCTCACAGCGGACCCAGCAAGAAGAAAGATGCCCTCTCTGCCTACGTCTCCGTCACCCCAGGGACCCACCATCTCACCTTCCTCGTCGACAACGACATGCGAACATCCGACAAACTCCCCACAGCCGTCGACTACACTAATATCCTCGTAAACTACATTGAAGTCCCCTACCCGGAGTTACACCCCCTCCCCGCCAGCCCCCAAGCCACCACAACCTCGACAACCGACCCCCTCGATGCCGTGACCCCCGTCCAAGAACGCGAAGCCCCCGTTGGCATGTACCCCCCACAAGTCCTCCCACCTACTCCTCCCCAAAACTCCGTCAACACCAACAACACCACCGCCAACAACCCCTCCACCAAACTCCCCCTCCCTGAACCTGCCAAACCTCCTGTACCCGAGCCCACGAAAAAGTATCACCAAAACATACCCCGCTACCTCCTCGACCTTGACGCCCCCGAAGAATCTTCCCGGTTTGCCAGGGCAAACGCCATGACGAATAACCTACCCACACCCCCGACTCTGCCGGGCTTCCTGGGCAAGAGCATATTGAACGGAACGACGCCGATGAAGGACGATAGTAGTGTGTTGATTCATCCGAATCATACGGTGCTTAATCATCTGGCGACGAGTAGTATCAAGGAAGGGATTTTGGCTACTAGTGCTACGACTAGGTATAAACAGAAGGTATGTTTTGGAAGAATTATGTGATGGGGATGAAAGCTAACTGTGGACAGTTTTTGACTACCATCATGTATAAACCAAAGGAGGAACATGGCGAGGTTTACTAAGATCATAACTTCTAGGGTGAGAGACTAGCAGGTGGGCTTTGGCCAGGTGTTTTACTGTCTCGTTTATTCTCTAGTATCTTTGCTTCTGGAGGGATTGGAGGATGGTATGGGAGCTCAGGAGTTTCTTCCAGGTATACACGAAAGCGATGAGTTTACGGTTTTCTTTTTATGTTCAATACCCCTAGAGGTGGGTTGTCCTTTGATTCTCTCTCCTTTTCTTCTTTTTCGCCTGTTTTGTTGTTTTCCAAAACGAGAACCGCGAGCTTTGAAAGACAATGGCAAATGATAACAAGCAATGATTTTGGAGACAGCAACTGTCGATGGTGGCAGCCGAGGGAATGATGGGTGGGGGAGGTGAAGGGGAGGCGGTCAACCGTTGTGTATTCTTATAACATGTCCTGAAGACGACTAACGTCGTGACAGCTACGTCAAGCTCATATCCTAGGTCAAACTAGAGACATGGATAAGTATTTCGTTGCTTCGTCAACTCTTCTTCAAAATCACCAATACGTACAACCATGTGTTACCTGTACACATGGCGACGGATACAAGACATGGTTGAACAGGGTATCAATTTAAAAGAAAGCGTACCTCAGTCAGTCCTCCACCCGACAAACACCTCGTCAGTCCTAAATCGCTGCGTACATGTCGTATCCATCAAGTCCGTCTTCACTCCAGTCCCGTACTCCAGTAAACCCGCATGAGCGATCATGATACCATTGTCAATGCAAAACATCTCGTCCGTCGCAAACACATTGCCTCCCCTGTCTCTTGCCATCATGCCCATCATCTGCTGCAGTCGCATGTTCGAGCCCACGCCGCCTACAACCAGCACTTGTTGTGAGCCCACATGTGCCATAGCGCGCTCTGTAATCTCAACGAGCATGGCGAAAATGGTTTCTTGCAGGGAGAAGCACATGTCTGCTCGTGTAACCAGCTCTCCGTCCTCAGTCTTCAATCGTTTTGCATCCGGCAATGACTCGTCCAATCCGCGCGCGAGAAGGTCGGCTGCAGCCAATATGCCTGAGAAGCTTGCATCCATGCCTTTGACTCCATATGGTAGATCAACAAGGTTCTTTCCCTTCTTTGCCAGTTGCTCGACATTGTATCCAGGGAATGGGTCGTTGGGTATCATCAGCGTGCGAGCGAATCGATCGATGCAGTTTCCTATGGCGATGTCTAGGGTCTCACCAAAGATACGATACCGTTGGGCGGAGTAGGCGATGACTTGGGTGTTGCCGCCAGATACGTAAAGGACGACGGGGTTGTCGGCACGCGTTATAGAGCGACCCATTTCGATGTCTAGTATGCGTTAGCCAATAGATTTTTGACTATGGGTTTTGCGTAAGACTGACGGCCAACACAGTGGTTCACACCGACCATAGGCTTTCCCCATAGTAAACTGATTGTCCTGGCTGCAAGCGCAACACTCTGTAGAGGTGCACCCATCCCAGGGCCTTTCGTATAGCATATACAATCAATTTCCTCAATTTTAACACCCGCTTGCCGTACGGCTTGCTTGATTAGTCTCACAACCCATGCTCGGTGATGTATCGCGGTGTCCTTGGGCAGGAAGCCTTCGCCAGGCGGGGAAACATATGTATGACGAAGATTCGCGAGGATAATTGGCGGTTTGTTTGGACCTGGATGAGAGATGACGCCAACGCCTATCTTGTTGGCGCTTCCTTCTAATCCTATAGCAATCATGTTGGTGGCAATCGCGGTTCAATGTTGTTGGTGTTTGACGCGTCGGGGCGGGGTGACGTTAGAAAAAGCTATCGATAAGACATAACATGCATGGTAGGGCTGAAGGCACCACTCGGCAAGCGCTAATGAGCAACTGCTCTATAGAGGAAGCCGCGTCTATGCAGATTTTGTTGTTTCCAAATCTTTTAGACGAGCGCAAGCCTTCTGCGCTGTGAATTCAAATGTCGATTACTCAAGCGGGGTTAGACAAAATAACGTGAACAGAACTTCCAGACACGCGAAAGCGTCAGAGAACAACAATAGAAGACCAGAATTGGCCGTCTTGTAGCATTATCAGATTGCAAGCTTACTACCATATCCACGAAGATCATGTCAAGTGATTTTGGATGCATGCAGGAAGCAAGCCGACATCTACACAGTTGACGGGCAGACGTCACCGCCGCTAGTCATGTTGCTGCAGGGTCTGATCACTACCACATCGAAGTCCACTAATTCCTTCACATATCTTCACAATCTCTTCTACACATCTTCAATCTTCAATTTTTCAAGCTCATTTAGATCTCCACAGCCTCTAATAGATCATTGCTGAGCGTCGCAAAAACTTGCTTACCCCAGCCACCAATTTGTACTCCGCTCGGACCAAGCAGCCTCGGTTCCCCGTTGGCGCCGCTAAATAATATCCACCAAATATCCAATCCTCCAATTCTCCAAAACATCCCACATCGCACCAGACTTTCTGCTTATGGCAGACTTCGACGGCGCCAGCCAGACTTTTCTGGCATGGCTGAAGCAATCTGGAGCGGAAATTAGTCCAAAGATCAAGTTGGAGGATCTGAGGAACAAGGATGCTGGGCGAGGCGTTGGTAAGTAGCTACTCCACCCATACGCTACATGAGATATACTCTACATCGCCACCACCGTTTACAGAGGATATGACACATTCATGCTAACTCAAAAAAGTCGCTGCTCAACCTATTGCCGAACACGAACTCCTCTTCCGCATACCCCGCGCCTCAATCCTCAGCGTCGAAAACAGCATCCTCAGCACCGAAATTCCCGCCTCAACCTTCAGCCTACTCGGTCCCTGGCTCTCCCTTATCCTCGTAATGCTCTACGAATACCACAACGGCAGCGCCTCAAATTGGGCTCCTTATTTCGCCGTCCTACCCACCGACTTCAACACCCTGATGTTCTGGTCCGAGGACGAATTAGCCGAGCTGCAAGCCAGCGCTGTCGTGAACAAAATCGGGAAAGAAAGCGCAGATGAAGTTTTTACCGAGCAGTTGCTACCTGTGATAGAAGAGTTTGCGGAGATAGTATTCAGTGGAGACGTGATGGCAAAAGACAAGGCGAAGGAGATGCGTAGCCCCGAAAACCTGGAATTCATGCATAAAATGGGCAGTCTGATCATGGCGTATGCATTTGATGTCGAGCCTGCGACGCCAAACAAAGACGTAGACGATGAAGGTTTCGCCGAGGAAGAAGAAGACGCCGCCCTACCAAAAGGCATGGTCCCACTTGCTGACATGCTGAACGCCGACGCCGACAGATGCAACGCGCGACTTTTCTACGAAAAAGACTGTCTGGAGATGAAAGCACTGAAACCAATCACAGCAGGCGAGGAGATCTTCAACGACTACGGTTCGCTCCCCCGAAGCGATTTACTGAGAAGATACGGTTACGTTACCGACAATTACGCACAATACGACGTCGTTGAAATCCCTGCCGAGCTCATCACCGAGCTTTTGGCCCAGGAAAACGCCTGGCACGCAGACAGATTAGATTACCTGGACGAACAAGAAGTACTCGATACAGGCTACGACATCGCGGCTAGCACGCCCTTTACACTCCAGGAAAGCCTCTCACCTGAACTTGTTATCCTGGTGGAAAGTATGCTTCTTCCAGCAGATGAATTTGAACGTCTCAGCAGCAAAGGGAAACTACCAAAGCCAGAGAAGATCACAAGCAAAGGCGCGGAGTTGCTACTGAAGATCGTCCAGACTCGCATCGCGCAGTACGCCACCACGCTGGAAGACGATTTGAGGACGTTTGGCGAGGTTCCGCCTGTCGAGGCTGTATCACCTAAACAGCGGAGATTTGCTATGGCCAAGGCTGTGCGTATTGGTGAAAAGCAGCTTTTAGCTCTCACAAAAGATGCGCTGGCGGAGAAGATAGCAAGAGACGGTGGTGCGGCGGCGGCAAAGAGGCAAAGAGGTGTTGATGAAGAGGGGGATGTGGAGATGGGTGGTATGGGAAAGAAGCACAGAGCATGATCGAGCCCTGCTATGAGCTGTATCGATGGCCATCTGTTACCACAACGGACACAAGGAGTTGCGCGACGATGAGGCGAACTACCAAGGCAAGCTTCAAGACTATGAAGAATGAGTTTGGGTAAGTTTCTGGTTTTTTTTTAATCGCCGAGTGAAGTCCTCACGGTACTTCACCAAGGCTCTAATATATGTATCCAAGCATGAACTTGCTGACTTAAGACTCGGTCCAGACTATCTTCACACCCATCCACACACCCACAGAATGCCAACCACCAACCGGCCATTTCGCCTCCCTAATCTATGGGGCTAGTGTACATAACTTTGGTAGATCTTTGGAGCCAGCCCGCCGAGCGAATAGAAAACAAAGGGTATAACTTGTCGACAAAACAAAGCGCTGAAAGAAGAAGATTGTAAACTGGCGGCAATTATCTCCCCATCGATGTTCCAGCTGCGGCAGTTGTTGGCGTAGGAGGAAGAAGATGACCGGACGCGGATCGATTGTGATTTTCAATGGACCGGCGATTCGGATTTGGTGGAGGTTGCTGGGCCGCGGCCTTTTCGCCCTGGCGCTCAATCATGATGCGATACCTAATGTGCAGGTTGTCTGTCCAGTCGACGGGATACGTCTCCTCGTCTTCGCTGCTGTCGCCGGAGAAGCGCCACCGGTCTGCTAAGCGATCATCTACCCTCTCGGTCTTCTGACGCTTCACGCCCCGACGATCGATCATCATACGCCCGCCTCGACCGATCCTACGACGGAAGCGAGATTGATCGTGGAATGGAACGTCATCTGGAGGAGTAGCGAAACGTATACGCGCACTTCTCCGTGGATCTGTCTGCTTACTCGACGGCACCACTGCTGTTGCATCAGCACCCTCTCCATCGGACACAGAAGCAGGAGGCGTGGGAAGCTGACTCTCCGTAAAGACTGTACGGAAGTCTGACTTCGCAGCGGGTGGTTCCAAAGGTGGAGTGATGGGCCGCCACGTTGCGTCGACCCAGCCCACGTTCCATTTCTGGTGCTTGACCAAGTTATCTTCGATGAAGCTATCAATAGCCTCGGTGCGCTTGGCTTGCTGCTCCTCGAGGTACACTATGTCGCCATCAATGAGACGCCCGTCTGGACGTGTGTTGGTAGGCTTCATGCCTGGTAGCGTCTGGCGTTGTCTCTCAACATCGGCGGTTCTCTTGGGCTTAGGAGCAGGCTGGGACCAGTTAGTCATCTGTACAAAGACCCCGGTAAGTTTATTGCGACATACTTTCTGAGTGATGAGTAGCTCATCGTCATCACCCTTGATGCTGAGTCTCCGCTTGAGCTCCTTGACCGCATGCCGTTGTTCAAAGATCAGCTTGTCCGTGGCAAGCTGTTCTCTAATAACTGCCTCTCGCCGCTTGACTTGCGACATCAACAGACGAGCCTCTTCCAGTTCCTTCCTCAGCTTCTTAAGCTTCTCTGTTACTTGCGCGTCGCGACCACGCGTCTTACGGACTTGTCGGACCTCACGGCGTCGGAAGCAAACATACGGGTCAGCATCGTCGGTTTCGAGATTCGTCTCGAACTTCAGTGAGGGCATCAGTGGACGGTTGCCTTTCAGTAACCGTTGGTTCTTCCAATGTGGGTAGATGTCTTTTGCGAACCGCCGCGCCGACTCGCTGATTGTCTCATCAAACTCAGCTTCTAGCTCCTCATAAGCAAGAGCAGACGAGTTATCGACTGCTGCATATGGTTGCTTGATTGCTGTGGTCTCTTCGAAGAAGTTCATCACCTCCTCGAACTCGTCTTCTGAGCAATGGTTGTTTTTGCCCTTTTTCTGATTGTAAGACTTGAGAAAGGCGACATCATCACTGTTCATGCAATACGGGCAGCCGGACGTATCCTCGACGGTTGACGAAAACCGAATGTAAGTGGCAGGTTGTGTAAACCGTTTTGGGTAGACATCTTCATATTGCAGTGTGCTTGCGACAGCATCCGGAGTTGGAATGTAGAGTTGTGCAATCTTCCCACCAGTCGCGCCTTGCGCTGCTGCCTGGGCGGCGGAGATGACGGCTTGTAAATGGTGTTCCTGGACATGATGTAAGTATGTGTGACGACAAAGTCGGTAAGGGAGGCGTGGAAGCCAAAAGCGGCCTAGTGCGACTTACAATCTCCTCGCCCTTCTCAACACCGGTCTCAACCTTGGGGATATGGCGCGATGCATCGTCATCAGCAAGCTGCTCAACCTCACTTTCGCGGACAACAGGTAAATTCTGCTTCGTCGATAGCTTGCGCTGCCTAAAGCGCTGGCCAGTTGCGCGGGCCGTCATTGTTGTCGTCGCAAGGCAGCGCACGTGACAATTGTTTGGGTCGTTTGGGCTGCGTATGGGGCGTGGTGCAAATCTGGCGCCTGGGGGCGGCCCAGCGAAGAGGAGTCACGCTCCCAGAAGCGCTATCCGACCACCAACGCGTCGCAATATTGTCGATATGGGTGTCAAAAGTGTCGCACTGGCCTCGGCATGCGTTTTATCGCGTCAGAGTTGATGAAATGAGGTGTTGGGGTGCTGTTTGGCGATGAAAAAGGTTTCGGTGAGCGGCGATGTCGAGCGTGAACAAGCGGATGCGTTTGGGCGGGCTGAGAGGCAAGGAAGTTGCGAGCGAAATGGACCAATCAAATGGGAGATCGCCGAGAATAGGTGGAACCTGCGCGATCGTCTTATGGCCATCGCGGGCAACCTACAGACGACGGCACATATTCGCATTTACCGACCGCAGTACAGAGCTGCAAGAAAATGATGCATGCATACATGTTTGCATCTATCGTTGCTGCGTTCCATGGTTCGGTGTGGATGGATTCCAAATGGAGTTAGTTCACCTTGGCATGATGTCCGCGGCCTTGTAACAGTGACTTCCATCCTAACCCTAACAACCCAACATCATCATTGCCAGCAAGACCGTCACCTAGGTATGACTCAAAATACGTTTGTCTATTCTCATATGCCTGTCGTCTACAACTCGCAAATTGACATGCACGGCCTTGGCGATTTCCAACCTGTCTCAGACCTTATCAGGCGCGAACAAGCTACAACTAACAAAAAGCACGCAATCTTCAACAAGGACAAAGCACAAAGCATAATGTCTCCAGAGGTGCGCAAACTTTGACTGATACTCATATAGATCGTCTCGACTTATCAGGACGAACTGTGGGTATGAAGCCTCATTCAAGATACATAAATTCTAGTCTAAATCCACTGCTTGGTTCCATGGTGTGAGACAAATGCACCACCATACCCATTCGCGATACTGGCTTTCTCCCATGTTGATCTGATGATTGGAATAGCATCCTCAACTGGAGTTGCGCCTTTGAAACCAGGGGCGTACGTTGATATCTTACCCATGAAGCTCGTCAGACCTCGCATCTGGTCGGGGGTGACTGCACATTTGCCTTAGTGGGAGTACCATGAGCTTTCCATCCTCTCTACTTACGATTATCGAAGTGGCCCACTTCTACCACGCCTGGGCTCATACTCATGAACAGCACGCCATCCTTCTTGTACTGCGCGTTGAACTTTGCGACGATCGCGTTCAAGGCTGCCTTGGAAGCAGCGTACAAAGAGCTATTTTCAACTTCGAGATCGTTGATGAAGTCCAGATCGGCGTGACCGCTTGAGATTGCGATGACCTTCTTCACGTTGCCTTTCAAGACCAGAGGGAGGAAGAGGTTGAAGAGATGGATGTTACCAACAACATTGGTCATGAAAAGCTTCAAGGAGACATTTTCTAGTTCCTCGACCTTGTCACCCCTATAAAGCACTTGATTTTAGGTATGAAGAACCTGATTGGGTGCCAGGGGAGGTATACTTACAAATTGCCGATGGGGTCAAAGGCGTCGAAGAGGGACGGGAATGCTCCGTTGCCAACGAGATAGTCGACACCGCGCTCACCAACGATCTTGGCGGTTTCTGCAGCGGCTTGCTTCAGGCTGGCGTAATTGTTAAGGTCTGCATGGAGGATATGGATATTCGAACGATCGCCCAGTTCAGCTACCACCTTTCTCTCGGTGGTAGCCTGATCGCGGACTAGACCGACGACGAGATTCCCCGGGTCTTTGGATATCTGCTTGACGAGCTCGAACTAGACTGGACTTAGCAAAATGTATGTATATCACGACAAAAGTTATGCTCACCCCAATTCCCTTGGATACTCCTGTGATGACATAGACAGACATATTGAAATCGTGTGTTTGGAGTGTAATAGGAATTAGAGATGTTGAGGTATGATGTAGACATTGCATCCACCTTGATGTCTTTATATACACCACGTTTGTGGGCTTCCTGAAGCTATTCCGCGCACAAATGCTGGTCCGCCATCACAGGGGCGGGTAAGACTCTGACTGCTGCGGGTTCGCGTTGCGGCGTGGAAGAAACATAATGCATCCTGCACTGTTGATATGTCCGCACGGACGGTATCAATATTGCGAAGTGTCTTTCTGGCGGAGCGCTAGAGATCTTGTTGACTGACTAAGAAGAGTTTTTGACGAATGCAAAGCCGCTCGAAGCTGATTGCAGTTACACACGATTCGTTCTCGTCAGGCCGACCTTCAACATCAACGTGATGTACGTCATTCAGGATTGAAACCTTGTCTTACAGGATGCCGCATTGCGGACTAGTGTTCCGCCGTGCGGGCCTTTGTCCAATAAGCATGCATTCAGCAGATGACAAATGCGCGCTTACCATACCTCGACGTCCGCTGCAGACAGCATCAAACCAATATGGCGCCGATGAAGATACCGAAAAGATATACTCTTGGCGATGTCGTTGCGCGCTGAATCCAACGCTTGCACCGCTTGCGCAAGGTCAAAGCGGAAGTGCGGTCGCCAGATCCCGGCTTGCGCTCGATGCGCGGACAAGGGCAAGTCGTGTATCTATCCACCATCAAAGAAGCAAACGGGCCATTCACATCGGCCTTTGTTATCAAATGGATCAGTGCTAAGAGGAAGAAATGCGTTATCTCCTGAGGCTGCAGCCGATACGTCGACCATCGATGCAAGCCTCTACTCCATCGACAACTTCCTATGGGACGTAGAATTACCACCGATTGGCAGTCACCTCGATGCACCGCCTTCTCAAATCCAGATTCCCAGCTTACTCAAGACCGACTGGTTTCTTGCGCCGGAGACGTGGATAATATCCCGCAGATCGATGAGTTCCGACGATGTACCGATCGGCACAGCAGCAATGAAGAAGTACGTGGCTGTATTACAGTCTTGGCTCAGGAGCTGGGTAACAACTGGCAGCAACCCCTTCCTCCACTCTTCCTTGTATAGCGTGAACTTCCCGGCGTGCGTTCAAGTCGCGTATGCTACACTGGCCAGCTACGTGCACCGGACACCTGCGAATACAGATATCGTCCTCCAGATAGTCGAGGATCGGTCGAACAATCTACTACGAGAGAACGGAGCTGTTCTGGACCAGACTACTGCGGAGAAATGGATAGATATCGGGGGTCTGGACCATGATCTATGGGGGCAATTGATAAGACTCCATGCTCTTTTAGTTTACCAGATCATCGGTCTCTTCGATGGCGATATCCGCGCCCGTCACGTTGCTGAAGGTCATATGGCTATGCAGGATAGCTGGGCCGGAAAACTCTTTTCCACCGCTGGAGCTGCATTGTCAAACGAACAAGATAGCAGCGCCCATCTTGTCAACTGTCTGCCTAAGCTCCCTACCTATCTGCAACAACAGTGGTACTTGTGGATTCTGTCAGAAAGTATTCGCCGCACCTGGCTTGTGGCTGCCAGTCTGTCGCCAGTCTTTTCTGCCCTCCAGCAGCGCTGGGCAGCCTGTCCTGGCGGCGTCATGTACACGAACCGCAGTGGTCTTTGGAACGCTTCGAATGCTGCGGAGTGGGAAAGACAGTGTTTGGAGAAGAATGTGGCGTTTTTGCAGCGCTTCGAGTGTGCGAGGCTCTTTCATTATGCAAAACCAGCTGACGTTGACGAATTCGGTGTGGCGATGCTAGAGATGACTTTCAGTGAAGATTTGCTGGAGAACTGGAGAACTAGAAGTGGTTGCTTATAATAGTTAGGATACTTTTGCGAGTTGTCCTGATGTATATCGACGAAAAGAGCGTGCGCTTCCTTCCTCTGGTATTAACGTCTTCTTAGCAGTAGGGGTAGTGATCATCATGATCGAGGTCCCTGGTAACGCCCGGAGAGGTAGTGATCCATGGTTGCCTCGCGATCCCTTTTGGTAGACGAACTGTACGACTTATGTCAAATTTAAAGTCCATCCTAACTTCAAGTGTACGTTACACTAGGCTGGTGGATGGGTTCGGTAAACCCAAGGTCGGGTCGGGTCGGGTTGGGTTGGGGCTGGGGTCTTACATAATATAACCCAACCCCAACCCGACCCGACCCATCCACCAGCGTACGTTACACTGTGCTGAAGTTGAACAACTCATCAAATATAGTGAAGGTGTCTTCCACAAGCACGTGAAATGGGTTGATCGTACCATCAGTCTGCACGCAGGATTTCAGTCTCTCAACTACCACTTTCAAAATTCGATATGCCGAAGCTGAAATAGTCACCCGCAGCTATGTTCTTGTCACTCTGTCTCATGTTCTGAGCGTACCCTAACTACCAGTATGCTCAGGCTTCCCGGAAGCCACTATGAAAAATACGCCGATGCCCACGGTCTTCAACCTGAAGTCATCTTTTCCGTCCAGATAAGCTGTACGGCTGGACAAAGAGTGCTCCTGGTGTGGGTCGAATGAACACATTGTTGCCGGCTGCCCCCAAGCTGAATCTGTTGCTAGGGATGAACGTAGTGGTCGTGGAGATCGTGGAGGATCCACATTCGGTAACGTACCCCTCTTCCGGAGCATGACCAGCATAGTTGCTAACAAGCAAATCAAGCAAATATAAGGCACTCTATTTGCTTGATTTGGGTCTCTCCAGGTGTCGTATTTGATTTGCTTGTTTAATAGGCCCATACGAGCGTATTTAATTAATTAATTATTTAGTTATTTAGTTATATAGTTGCCGTTTTAAGAAGGAGCAGCATGTAGTCCCTAGCTGTCGTGATTGCCCGTGTAGTTGCCCGTGTTGCTACTATCGCCGTGTAAAGCTTTTAGCTATATTTCACAAGCTAAGTATACAACAGCTAATAGGATATACTTGCCTGTTAATTACTGTCGTCATCGCTCAAAGCTTGCTACTTGTTAAGGCTATACAGCCTGTTAATGTCGCTGTTGCTAAGTGTATTACAAACTAACTAATTAGGTAAACAGACGCTAGCGCTTATCTAAGCTCGTATACATTAAAGCGCGGCGAGTAGTTGCGACCTAATACGACGGCGTCAAGGTGCAAGGAGATCCCTAAGCTCGCTAAACATGCGCTCACACTCGCAGCTGCTAGCTAGTATACTTAATACATTAAGCGCAAAGCGCGCAAGGATAGGATACTTAGGTTAAAGCGCAACCCAGTATTTAATCGCGCTGCTGTCCGCGCTCTCGTACTGCTGCTTCGCCCATTTTAGCTCGTCTTAGCGCCATTTCTCGTACTCGTTAAGATTGCTGTCGTTGTCTGAGTTGTCATCCATAACAGCGGCGATAGCGTCGTTGATAGCGCTTAAGATAGGCTCTTTCCGGCGAACTGGCGGGCTCCTTCGAGTCTGGTACTCACCCCAGAGTTGCTGGAAACCGTAATGGGCAGCAGTAAGCCACTCAGGCTTCTCACGCCACGCCTTGTCGCAATAGCGCTTGTAATATAGGTGTAGGCAGCACGCAGCGTAGTACACAGGCGACTCGTTAAGATTCTAGTAGTAGTTGCTAAGCTTTGCCTAGGCAGCCTTCGTATTAATTACAAACTGATCCTCTAGCGCGTTAGGTTGCTCGAAATCGACGCAATCAAAGCCTCGAATCCGCTCCTCAAGGCTCTCAAGAAGGTATTTAAAGACAGGTATAACCTCATATATTGCCCTAAAGCAACTAGCCTTCCCGCGCCCCTCTAGTCGCTTTGTGGCCATCTTTAGCGGCTAGAGGACCTAAACATAATCAGCGATTACTTGCCAGTCGTGGGCCGACAGCCCGCCCGACCTCATCTATCGCGGCGCGGTGGGCATCTTGTTATTGTGCGCCCTAGCATAATCGTTAAGGCGACGCTGATTAGCAACATAGTAATTAATATACGAGTTAAACGCTCCCTGTAGCTATACAGCCCGCTCAAAGGCTGAGCAGAAGGAGTTCCAGCGTGTAACGACAGGCTTTACAGGCTCAAGTATTTTGACTTTCTCGCTAGATGGCAGGTCCTGGTTAGCGATTGTTTGAAAGCTAGAGAACGTCTCGTATTGCTGCGGCGTCTTGATGTAATTAATAGCGTCGATAAGCGTACTAAGCAGCCCATCCTTGCGCCAGTCACTTATGAATTGCTCCTTATCCTAAACAGCGAAGTTAGTATTACTTACAGTGTTAAGCTGCCTAGCGAGACCTACTAGTATATTAGAGTTAACGTTGTTAAATGCGTCTTTGTTTACGCTAAAAATTACAGCCTAGCTAACGAGATTAATCGTGTGAGCGCTACAACGCAGCCGTCGGTGGCTTGGCAAAAACCCGTACTTGCTACTAAGCCTAGCGATAGCTGCGTCGTTGTTGTACGCGTTGTCGAGCATAAAGTAGCCCAGCTTTGGCGCTGTTATCCTAAACTCTAACAGCGTCTTTTTAACGCAATTAGCTATCCTATCGCCTGTGTAAGCACCTGCGAGCTGCGGTAGGTCGATAGCAACGTCCTCGAGGATGCCGCTGGCTGATACAAAGTGAGCGACTATACCAAAGAAGCCACGCTTGCCGCCTCTAGTCGTCTAGCCGTCAAAGCTTATATAGATCTTGCTCGCCGCAGTGCGCAGCCTCGCGACAACCTGAGGCTACATAAACGTATACAGCTTCATTACGTAGCGTGACACGCTCTTATAGTTTGCCCACAAGGCTTTCTTGGCTTTAGGGTTTAAGAATCGTATTATTGATCAAAACGCGGGGCTCTTAAACTAAGATAGCGCGATATTGTTGTTAATAATCTAGCTTACAGTAGCTATTCGAAACGCCTGTATATTAAAACTACTAAGCTCGTTCGCTACGCTTTAGCTAACTCTTACACCAGAGTTAGCTATTATAGTAATCGTCTTCTGCCCACGGCTAGCTAGCTGTACTGGCGCGCTAGGTCTCGATATACAGTGGCGAGAAAGCAGATGAGCTGCTGCTAAGCTTGTCGCGAACGTTGTCTCTACACCAATCTTACCGGCAACGTCGTGCGCTTTGCGAATATAGCAGAGCCTACAGATCCAGAAGATTCGGCTTAGGCTACTTCTTAAAGCGACGCGATAGCCGTGACTATATACCTAGCTTTTCTTGCGCTTCGATGTACGCGGCGGCCGCATGTACTTCGGCAGGCGCTCCCACTCTATCCCCCTAAAATTATCCGCGTATCCCTTATTAAGACTAGTATCCTCGTTGTCGCTAGATGCTGCTGTTGTTATTAGGGCTACCGTAGCGGCTTTAGAAGACTTAACGGGCACGGTAATCGCGTTTTATAGTACTAAATTACGCAGTTATGTCTCGAAATTAGTGGCCTAGCTAGCAGCATCTAGGGCTTAACGCGTTAATAATAGCTTTGTCGCGTCGACAACTACGGGCTAGCTCTCTGTGCCCCTCTTAGTGTACCTGCGACGTTTTAACAGACTAGCGTCGCTATTACTAGACGCAGCTGCGCGTTTAGTACCTTTCAGCTGTCTCCTTATAGTAATAAGCGCGTAAAAAGATACTGTAGGTAGCTATAAATAGGCGTTGTAATTAAGAAATACGCGTAGGTACTCTAGACAATAGGCCTAATAGATTAAAATAAACGCTTATTTTGCTTACTAACCTAAATCTTGGCTTTAAGAAACTATTACGAGATTACTATTACAATATCCTTACCTTTAAGGTCACATATAATATGGCTAGAGAGACGCCCAGACCAAATATATACAATCAATCAAGCAAGCATAACACTGCGTATTTGATTTGTTTGGTTATTTTACAGCTTCATATTTGATTTGATTGATTTGCTTATTTGCAAACAAGCTATCAAATACTTGCAAGTATACTTGCTTGTTAGCAACTATGATGACCAGGCTGATACCTATTAAGCTGCCATTTTCTACAAGAACCGTAATCTGGACCCTACACTACAGAGTAGCAAGCTGTAGTTTAGCGCTATCCTTTTTGTGAGAATGTCAGGAAGGCTACCGACAAGAAACGTGTCTTTGGCGACGACAGGGATAGAGCCTTAGACTTCATGGCAGAAGAGGAATTTAATAACCGATGAGCTCTCTGCTGATCTGATTGATGGTCACGGTTTGATATGACGACGGGCGCTGAGAACGCCCGATCGTTGCATCGACCTGGTCATTTCATTATACAGTTCATGCATGAGCTTTGCCAATACAGTTTCTTTACATTGTGATCCGTTCTCATCTGACTCCTTCATCGCAGTTATCTATGTATGTGAAACCGAACGTTATTTGCCATCCAGTATTATGACAGACCTATATGTAGCCCTCCAAATCTCTATTGCGATGTCTCAAGTACGTGCAATACTTAGACTTCTGGAATATAATCACCATGGTGGTATTTCATGGCGCATATCTTTCAGTATTTATTCCCTGGTTTATTAATATCTCTTACTTGTAGAGTGCATCCGATCGCGTTAGCTCTATCTTGGAGGGCTTCTGGGGCCCTCTCACCCATCTCTGCCCATCCGTAGCATGCCTAGATTGTTCTCTTTGGCCGTATTCCTAGTTAGGCTGGCAAATGGGTCTCCACATCGGGATCTTAGAATCTGCAATGTCTCTATGAGTTCCAACCCGATTTAGACGATCAATAGCTTATTTTATAGCCTAAATCTAGATCTATATATTATATTGAGAAAGTATCTAGCTAGCTACTTTAGCTAGCTAGATATCTTAGATCAGAGCTAAATGTAGAGACCCAACTCTTAGCAACGTAGGTTAGCTAATAACTTTTAATTCATTAGACTTAGAGAAAGACTTTCTATATATAAAATATAGATCTAAATTAAAGCTATAAGACAAACTATTTATCGACTAAATCGGGTTAGAACTTATAAAGATATCGCGGATTTGAGTTCCCCATGAGGAGACCGATTTGCCAGCCTATCTGAGCTGTCCCAACTGTAGTCATCGCATGAATCGTGTTTGTTGAAGCCATATCTTGGGTGGATGGTCTCCCCACCCTGAAGTGCTTGGATATTTGAAGCTTGTCAATCTCCATCCACAAGCTGTTCCATCCTTGACACCACGCTTCTCGAGTCCCTGATGTGTTAGATCGATTGGGTAATTACGTTTAACAAATTCCACCTCTACTATATCTTCATCTTTGTCCAGCGCTGCTAAGTCTTTACAGGACAAGGAGGAAGTTGGTGCTGAGGAAGACGTGAACGAAGTGGAAGAGACGAGTGTTGTCGAAGTGACCGAAGGAGCCACAGAAGTTATCGGCGAGAGAATCGAGGACGCAACCACGGTAGACAGCGTAGAACTAGACGAAGCCTTCGAAACAACAGTCGTTGCCTGTGGGGGGACTGTACTGCCAGACTAGCCGCTCTCAGTCGCCGGAACCGGCTTGACACTAGTTTCGGAAGCATCGCTGCCTTCATTTCCGCTGTCATTCGTACAGTTTGGACCCCTACATTCAATCTTAGTTCTACGATCCCAATGTGTGAGTATGACATTTCGTGAAGAAAACATACCGTTGAACGTCCTGTCTGCACCACACAAAAGGGGGCTCATACTAATTGTATCGTACCAAGGATTATCGCCAAATATGCAACTTTGAGAGATACGACAGCTTGGCCTTCGCTTGCGCTTTAATCCGGAATGCAGACACTCTTGCATTGTTCTTTTACATTCTGCCTGGTTCCGTCGGAATACATAATGCATAGATGGTCGACTAGGTACTCATTCAATTTCGACATTACGGCTGGATCATTGGTTTCTTCTAAGCCATATCGATTGGTGTCATCGTAGGCTTTGGGATCGCAGATCTGAGCAAGGACAGGTACGACTAGGCCAGTTAGTAGAAAGAAAGAAGAACGCATGTCGAACAGTAACAGAATACAGATATCAAAGTGGCAATGTGAATTAGAAAATGTTTAGTGGTTATTCTGTTACGATCCTACTGACATATATACTCGCTCAATACCTTTTCAACCCTCATTTCTGGGTGCTACGCCCCCAAAATATACTCAACTCAAGAAGCGGCCAGACACAACTACGCCGCAGCGCTTAGTATAACAGGATGGATAGGCTGTTTGGCTTGATCCCAGCAGCCTTTGCCTCTGAGGCTCAGTCGAACACTGCTGCAAAAGACTGTGCTGATACATGGGTCATCAATCCGCATGATATTTCCTATAAGCTTCTATGTGTCCCGGAGAAAGGCTGAGCCAAGGAATGTGACTATACAGCTAGTGCCTAGTATAGACACGCTCTTGAATATATTGTAGTGTGAATCTCAGATGAACTGTATCACTGTATCCGGATTACAGAATAGAAGAGGATAAAAGCCTTCTACTGAGCAGGGCGTGCGCTAGATTCCGAGCGATGATTTCTCTTGGTTGTCTCGGGCTAAGTCGAACTGACATGAAAACGCGCTGCCAGGCTCTTGCATATCCGGTGGCGAGGTAAGTCGGCCCCAGGTGCTATGGAATTCGAAGGCCGAAATGCCACTAATTTCTTGCGAAACAACCGTGAATGCGGCCGTGTCCTTGATCAACAGGTTCCTCAGATTGCGGCGTTGTCGAACCACAACGCCGATTACTAGAATCGCATGCCACCAGCTACACCTCTATTCCATGCGCGTAACGCTGGTGCCAACGAACATGTGATTGACCCCAAACTATTCAAATTGAATCTCGATGAATACAAGGCGTGAAATGATGCTATTGCTTTTCTTGTCACTTAGCGAGTAGAGTAGAACCGAAGAACGTCACTATCAATGTTGAGCTAACGTATGAGACCGAGAGGTCTTATCCACAAGCCTACACTATGGACTACCTAGGTATAGGCTACTAGATCTATCTAACTCTGCCTCCTTGAGCGAGGAAGAAAAATAGGATTGTAGCACCTCGGATTTGACTGGACTTGCGATCGACATTGAACATGAAGCTTACAGACTAGTACTGCGGGCCGTACGCCGACATTCGGTTAACGCGTGATCAACCTCTAGTTTGCCAATCAAGGGAAGGTCTGTCCGCTATCTGCGCATGTGACGTTGTTGCACGCCTGAATGCTTTCAGAGATATATAAACATGCAGAATGAGGCTGAGGTACTCTGCGCAAGCACCGAACCATCAGAATGAGAACGATTTTGTCTGTTTGCTTGGCGCTCATAACAGCGGCCCCTGCATTTGCTTTTGAATCCAAATCAAACAATGGCTGCCAAAGTCCACTCCCTCCAGGCGTCAAGCTCGACGAGTCCGTCGATTTGACATTAAACAGCACAAGCGGAATCTCGCCTCGCAAATATCGCTTACACGTCCCTCCTTCGTACCATGACAGCACTCCAGTTCCACTCATCCTCTCCTTCCACGGCCGGGGCAAAGACGCCAAATACCAAGAAGCTCTAAGCCAATTCTCAAACGCAAGCTACAGTTTCAATGGCATCGTCGCATATCCCGAAGGTGTCCCGGTACATCAGACCCTCCCCGAAACCCGGCCAATGAATTGGGATGACATGAGATGAGACGCTAACAGACGCCCAGAATGCAAAAGGAACGCAACAATACCAAGGCGACCCCGACTCGCCCTCTTCCATCAACGACGTAACCTTCACGCTTGAGCTCCTCGATCACCTGCGGTCAACCTATTGTATCGATCCTGCCCGTATCTACGCGACTGGAAAGTCAAACGGCGGCGGCTTTACTGGTGTATTGGCCTGCGATGCGGAAGCCACGAAACGTATTGCTGCGTTCGCACCCGTGTCTGGTGCTTTTTACCTAGATGCTGACCAGAATCCGCCGCCGTGTAAGCCTAGTAGACAGGTTCCGATCATGGAATTCCACGGAGCGGAGGATACGACGATACCGTATAATGGCGGTATTAACACGCGCGGCAACGCCAATTCGACTGACGTGGTCACTTGGGTCGACGACTGGGCTAGGCGCGATGGCTTCGATGTTAGCGTGAACAAAACGACATTCCTGTGTGAGGAGGATGAGGGGAAGAAGGTGACGAGGTATAGTTGGAATGATGTGGTCGTGCATTACAAGTACAGCAACTTGGGTCATGATTGGCCGAGTTCGTTCCCCAATGGCGATACGGGAGACGATGAGGGGGTACTGACGTGTAAGGAGGCCGAGGCGACGGGAATTATTTTGGAGTGGTTTAGTAGGTGGACATTGTAGGCGGCGGTTGCAGGTTCGTCGTATGCGGTAACGGACGGGCAGGGATGAGGGCTTGGGTTAGAGATAGTGCATGTGAGCGATCTGTCTTATGCGATCCCCAGCTACCGGATGAGGCCAGGCTCCGATACCTGCTCGGCGACCTCAGGCCATGAGGCTAGCATCTCAGAGTGGAGCAATAAGACCCGATGTGCATGAAGGTACTGAGAGATGCACGATGGGGGTGACAGGAACCGCTGACGTCATGCCAACACGCTATGGCCAAAGAACACCACGTCTTCATCGCGTCTCATCTTTCCCGTGTTTCCTCCATCTTGCGCTTCAGTTCCTGAATTCATAATCTCGCCGCTCAGAGAATCTGTGATTTCCGCAATGTAATGCTGTGACTGCACAGGTATCTATTAGACTCAGTGTCCACCAGACTGGCGTGACAGTGCTTTGAACAGCCTTCGTGCATCGGTCTTGACTGACATAGTATTGTGGTATAAGGATGGATGCGCTTTTAAAAGATGATCTGAATCGGTTTGTGAATTGATTTTCTTATAGTGCTGACGTTGACCGGCCGCCGTCACCAGGCAACTCCCTCGCACGTGCACAATATCATGAGCGGTAAATCTGCGGGAGCATCAGATTTCATACTCGTCTTTACTTCTCATTTAGTAGCGCATGTACACCAGATCTTGTTGTGCTAGACGCAATCTCTCTTGTTCTTTCTGTTTTGCAAGGCGTTTTCGAGCGCGCACCTTCCAAACTCTGCCGCCATTCCACTGTTTACCTCGCACCAACTTCAACTACATCCCTCAAATTTCTCCGCTCCTCCCCTCCATGCTACCGCCAGCATCATCGCAGAAACGACTATCCATCATCAATTACTGCCACGACGAACCCCCTCGCTTCCCTGTCCAGACAACGCATATTCGCCTGCGCTCATGACTTACCATTCAGCCTACCGCGGCATCGCGAAAGCTCCCAATGGCGACTTCGATCATTTCGTCAGACAGGTAGACCCGTCACACTTGATTGGTGGACACTGGAGGTTCCATTCTATCGAGGATGACCGGCGCGCTATGGCCTGTGGCTTTACAACACCAGAGGAGGTGCTTTGTGCTGTGGATTCCAATGAGGACGAGGACGACTATGATGATATCATCATCAGATGGATAAGAGGAGCGGACGATTCAAATGTGAAGATGGCATTGTCAGGCACCGCAACTCAGCATCTTCAAACTATCTACGAATTGCGCGCGCTGCTTGGTCTGCCAATATCGTCGCGGGGGCGGATACCACTTTACCCTATCAGTACCAATCCCAGATTGAAGCAGTACTGGGAGGCAAACTATAGACTCAGGCGACCAGCCCCGATCGATTCCGCTGGTCAGCAATCAGATCGTCAGATTCCATCTCTTCTAACGCTAGGCTCTGGCCACTCGTGTTCGTCACACCCTCAGCACGCATCGCCAGCATCACGAAAGCCTCCGGAGGGTCAAACCACAAGAGCTCGCAGTGTGGAAATATTCCATAAAGCGCTACCAACCCCTACCAGAGCGACACGACTACAACAGGAACCCGGTGCTCCTGGCGTGTCTACGAATCACATTCTCCCAGCGCGTCCATCGTCGGGAGACACCACAGTTCCAAGACTTCCCACTGACACGATCGATCAACAGCAAGCTTCCTTCCAAAGCACCGCATCGCCAGTGTCAACGTTCATATCGTCCGCTTCGACTAGCAGTATGAGTGTGCCTTCAATACCGCTAGCTGCATTGGCGTGGGGCTTACAGTCGTCTCCATCGCCAATATTGACTAGTCAGGGTTATGGCATCTTACAGCATAACTGGATTCATCCGTCTCCTCGCAACTCGACTGTAGGTCATCCCCCCAGCTCAGTAGCTCCACATCAGCAACGAGTACGCAACGGCGTGACAAACTCCTCGCAAGACACTGTTATCACGGATTGCAGAGCTATCGCCCCTTTGGATCTTCCGTACAAATCTCCATATCCCACGAGCGCAACTCGAGATGGGCTTCAGCATGCTAGTCCAGTGGTCGTGCCGTCGGAGTTGCCATTGGCAGGAAATCAGGTGCAGAGGCACGTTGCGGCACCATACAATGCGGATACTACTCCTGTCAGTACGTTCAGTTCTCCTGCTGCTGACGCCCAGTCTAGTTTCTTAGTTGGCTCGACAGCGCCAGCTGCGTTCAGTCCTAATGATAGCGACATTGACGTACCGATAAGCCCAAACAAGCCTCGCAATGCCACACCAACGACCCCACCAGGAAAGTCGCAAGAGCTTTTCTTTGATAGTTTATCTAGCTCAGTAGCACCACAACTGAGCTCCCCACATCCCCATATCGAAGATGCACCGATCGGAGAACCATCCGCAAGGGAAGAAACTGCCGAAAGCGCTCCCGATAGGCCTATTCTTCCTGGTTGCGCGATACGGCTGTCGCCTGACAACGAGCCCAGTCTTCGGCAGAAGACCGGCACACTGGACATACGATTTCTAGACACAGATGATAAGAGCGCGAGAGCGGAAGCGAAGATGACGGAGACGATTCCTGAACCGTGGTGCACCTACATGAAAGGGTTGAAAGAGCTTCCATGCATGGACTGTGGAGAAGACGACGGCCACCTATGGGGCTGTCATCTTGGTAGTAAGTGCTATAACGACAGTTCTTGACTAGCCACTAACGTCGGTAAGACATGAAATCGATGCAAAACCTTACTCTCCTTGACTATCGCACCTTGGCCGACGCCGTAGAGCATTTCGACCCCGGCCCATGGACAACGCATTTCAACCCCCCCGAACCTGAGTTGGAAGACGCGGAGACACAGATACGAGGCATGGCCGAGGTCATCCGAAATGAAGATAGCTACAAAAATGATCAAGAGCTTCACAACCTGCCGGATGAGTTCATGATCATACTTTGGGCATTTAAAACTTCGGATGGCGTTCGGGTTGTCAAGGAGTAAGTTGACAATTACTGAACACTAGGTTTCGATTATTGACTATGGCCACAGGGACGACTGGGATTCCGGCATCGGTGGGCCTGAGACGTAAGGACAAAGAACTACGCTGCTCGTCCCGGGAGCATGCGCGCATGCGCGCATGGTTGAGATGTGTGAGTATGTTTTGCGTGCGATGTATTTGTCGGAGAACGCATGCGACATCACAAAGGACATTTAATGTTGTCGGGTACAGTACATCGACTCCACCGTTTGACAAGGTACGATGGTTGCGTCTTGCTTCCTTAGATGAGATATTCCCATGTAAAATAAGAACAGTGATATCGAGGGATTTGCTGTTGCCTGGTGATGGGCCGCGTTGTCGACGTCGCAACTAACGGTTAGAGCATTCAAGCCCCGCTCTTAACGTACCGAGGTACCCCATCAGAATCAACAACGGACGAAATCCAGGCAACGTATGTCAGGCGGCCCTCTTATAAGAACGATCAGTGTTTTTCACTGTGTCACATCGTCCGTTAATCGTTGTTGCGAGTGGTGCAAAGCAAGACAACTGACACCGCCATTTCTGACATCCTGACTTTCATCGCGTCTTTCGGGCTGGGCCGATCCTCCAAATTGTCTACGTATATAATTCTGCAGATATAACCCTCAGAAGCTATCGTCAAGACATTCCTTGGTACTGCAAAAATAGATTGTAGCCTCCATTACGACCATGGCAGACTTTGAAACCCTCATCCAAGACGCCGTTGTTGCACAAGAAATTCCTGGATGCGCTCTAGCAGCCACAAACCGTGATGGTACGTCCCATCTCCCATCTCTCACTCCCCATGCCTAATACCCACCTCAGGTTCTTTCACATACTCCAAAGCCTTCGGCAGCACATCAATGAACTCCACCACCGCCAAACCCTTCGACCTAAACACCATAATGTGGGTTGCGTCGTGCACCAAACTCATGACATCCATCTGCGCCATGCAGCTCGTAGAACGCGGGAAACTTACGCTTGACGAACCTGTTTACCGGATTATCCCGGAGCTAGAGGAGTTCAAGGTATTGACTGGGTTTACTGAAGAGGGTGCGCCTATTGAGGAAAAGCACAAGCAACCGATTACGTTGAAGAAGCTGTTGACGCACTCAAGTGGTCTGACATATGAGGGCATGCATCCGAAATCCCTAGCATATCTCAAGTATCATGGTAAAAGGCCAAGCCAAAGTGGGAAATTACTAGAACGGTTTTCCGCCACGCCGCTGATGTTTGAGCCGGGGGAGAGTTGGACGTATGGTCCTGGTATTGATTTCGCTGGACTATTGGTTGAGCGTATCTCTGGCATGACGCTCGAAGATTACATGAAAGAAAATCTTTGGGGGCCGTGCGGTGTGAAGGATGTTACGTTTTTTCCTTCGACGCGGCCGGATCTTAAGGCTAGGATGGCGGATATGTCGGAAAGGACGGCAGAGGGCAAGGTAAAGCATAGTGATGCGCCAATGCCGTATCTGGATGGTGAGGGCAAGGAAGTAAGGGATTGTATGGGGGGGCAGGGAAGCTTCACTTGTGCTGGTGAGTACGTGAAGGTTTTGAAGGGGGTATTGGATGGATCGGTGTTGTCGGAGGAGAGTTTGAATGAGCTTTTTAAGCCTCAGCTGGGAGATGGGAGTCGCGAGATGTTGAATGCTGTTGTACAGGATGACATGGTTTGTCTTCCCCCTTCTTTCCCTCTTCCCTCTCCTCTTATCCCATCTCAACTGACGCTCCAGGCGAACAATGCAATGGGCGGCACCCCCAAACACATTTCCAAAGACTACGGTCTCGGCGGTGTGGTCATCACTTCCGATACACCCGATGGGAAGAAGGCAGGGACTATGTTCTGGGGCGGCTATCCCAATCTTATCTGGTGGGTTGATCGTGAGACAGGGCTTTGTGGGATATATGCCGGACAAGTGGTGCCACCTGGTGATCCGACTGTCGCAGCGCTGACGAGGAAGTGGGAGGAGGGGGTTTATAGGTTGTTTGAGAGGTATCTGCAGGAGAAGGAGGGTGGGTCTAGGCTGTAGAGGTAGGTGGTAGGAGGGAGGAAGGGAAGGCAGCGGAGGGTGTGTCTAGTGTAGCAGAAGTCACGACTAGGAGATACAGAAGAGAGAAGGTGGTATTCTAAGGGTATATTGGTCTATCAATCATGGTACTCAAGCTTATCCGATGCTCAACGAGAATGCAATGTGAGCAGTTCATGTCCACATCCTCCTCATACACAAGCAGCGCCATCAAGATTCATGATAGCCAACGAGACACCATGTCAGTCAGCTCGAATAGAGAAGCTCCTCGCAACCGCACAAGCAAGTAAACAGAAGAAAGAAAAGCAGATCCACCATACCATTCAAGGTCTAATGTGCAGAGCATTTAGCGACGACGGCCAGCACCACGAAGCATAGCATTGCGCTTCAAAGCCTCCTGTTGGCGCTTGCGTCCATATTCTCCAGAAGGGGTAGGCATCTGGCCAATATCACCACCGATAACGCCGTCACCGTTGCCTTTGGTGTTGCTGTTGACGTTGGTGCTGAACGTGGGCTTCTGGACCGGCGCACCGATGACGCCGTTACCGTAAGGGCCACCGAGACCCTGGTCAGCGGGCATGAAGTTATCGAACATGTCAAAGTTGGTCTCGTCAAACTGGAAATTGGGAATGTCAAAGCCGAAGTCAGGAAGTCCAGACTGCTTCTTCTTCAAGTCGAATTGCTTGTTGAATTCGTTGCAGGTGCGGAAGACGGCGGCATCCTCGGTATCGATGTCGCGTGTGATGATTGCAGCAGGACTTGATGTCTTCGGTGTGTAGTGCTTCTCTATGAGGTTGGCGCCATCATCACCGGTGCCGAATACATCCTCGCGAACCATCTCGAACTGAGGAGGGGGAAGTATGCTGCCGGCTTCGTCGATCTTTGCGCCGGTGTTAGGATCGATACCCTGGAGCAGAGGGAGGAGGAGGAGGCCTTTCTCCTCTTGGGAGAGGTGAGACCATGGTAGGTTGTAGAGCTCTTGCACCCTACGTGGTACACCAAAAGGGGCAGAGGTGGTGCGCTTGTGAGTCCTTGCCGGCTTCGTGGTCTTCACGACCTTGCTGACCTTGGGCTTTGGTGATGCCTTGGCTTTTACCGCAGGCTGAGCCTTGTGTGCTCGAGCCTTGGCAGGAGCGCGGGAGGGAGTCGAAAATTCTGGGAAAACCTTCTCGACGGGACTAGAACCCATAAAAGGCCTCCAGAGGGCCTCGATCAAACCGGAAGGGGGAGAAGGCACAGGGGTTGGGAGTACTTCAGTGTGCTGAGGGGACGAAGAAGTTATCTCGACCGGGCCAGTCGAGAGGTGCTCAGCGCAGCCCAAAAGGTCTCCGACAGGCCAGACCGACATGTCGTTGTGAAGGCCTTCGATGTCAAGTCCGACATCGATGGCGGAGTCGAAAAAGTTACCAGGGAGATCATCGCCGCATTCAACTGATGGCAGAGGGAGATCGCAGGAAGAGGCGTTTTCGTCGACAAAATAAGCGTCGTTTGTGAACATATCAAAAGCTGAAAGTTCAATGTTACCGACAAACTGCTCGAAAGCGCGTTCAGTGGTCTGCCCGGTAGACATCTTGATAGATACGTATTATGAAATGAGGTATAAAAGTAATAGTTGAAAAGCTTCGATACACTTAAGAAGTGGAGTGCAGTGTAGGATGGAAGGATAGAAACCGAATTTGGCGACTTCAAAAAGAGCTCTACGCAAATGGGGCTGGGCGCTATCTAAGCGATTGGGAGGCTGGTTAGCATTTCTTTGGGTATAGAGGTTGATAAATCGCTCAACGTTTTCTCCATCTTGGGTAGTGCAGATGGTGGTTGTGGGTACATCAGTTACCCAATTCGGCGGCGCAAGCGCCAGCGGCAGCAAGCAATTGGTCCAGCCTCCCCAGACGCTTGAAAGGCTGGCCGGGATCAGGTGTTAATTTACAGAGGACGGGAGGTGGGGGCAGAAAAGTTGTGTTTCAGGTCTCCTTCACTTGTGGCGCAGGCAGGTTCTGACTGGCTCGGCAAAGACTGAATACCGCGACAATACCAGCGAAGATGAAAGGGAATAGAAAGTCCCAGTGTATTAGTCGACGTTATTGTAATTTTGGGTGTCTGTAGGTGCGATTGCGGCGTCAGGTGTGGGTGGGTAAAAGGGCGCCGATGTAAGCACAGATAGCGGACGAGGTGCAACAACGCAACATATCTGCAAGACCTGTTAGACAGGGAACATCACCAGAAACAATTTAATGGACTGTTTATACTCTTGCATTGCGCTGAGCAGATGGTGCGCCATCCCACTTCAGTGACTAGCGCGCATGGTGTAGGTGACGGCAACACCCGTCGCGTCCATGATTAGGCTCCCAACAAGACATCGTTGAGTGATCTGGACAGGTTATGTAGCTGTAAGTAGCATACAATGGCGGCTTATGTATCTGTATGCTGCCATTACATGTCCACACTCCGGTTCTCAGCAGCGGTGTGGACGTTTGGTGAGAGATCTATAGATTGATGACGTCATCGGCCACGACACCCCTAAGCTCGACTGAGGCTACACAACGGCGCTGTTGATAAGAGGATACCATATAAAATTGAAGGACATTATGATTGCACTTTTGTAGTAGATGGGAACTGTGTAGGCGTATGGACTTCGTAGATGAGGATGGAGTGGTCGCGGGCGAGGAATTTGGCGTGTTCATGTCGCAAGACCTTCATTCATGCAACAATAGAGATGCAACGAACGAGCATATGTTCATAATATTAATTGTTAGATAACAACGACAACAACAACTATAAAAGATGAAGTGATATTAGTCTGTCAAATGCCAATCAACATGTGTGTCATCCACAAATCGCGAGGCGTTGCCTCGAAGAATCTTGCGTGAACAGGGGCATAACCCAAATGCCACCTCGCTCATCATCCTTCCCTCACCATCCTATCCCACCATTTCCGTTCTTCTATGCTTTCGTATCCCAGTCTGTAAGTAGCCTCACCCACTGCTGTTCTTCTACTTGTGTGCCCATCTGCCATGCGATTGTATTGCCAACCTGAAGGATTTCGGACGCGTCGTCGCCTTATGTTGTCACCTTCCGTTATCACCCTGCACCGCCAGCTGCTTGTTGCTCTAGTTTCCATTGTCGCCTGGAGATCATGCGAATAGCTCCTTGCGTGCGACATGCCGCGCCCACAGCTGCTCGATCTTCGTCTGTCTTGACGTTCATTTCGACTCACTTAATCTTTAGATTGGAGCCGCAGTCTTCACACGCTTCCCGCGTCATTCTTTCATCAATCTACTCCCACACCGATCGGTGTTTGGTTACCTGCGTGCCTCCACGAGAGAGGTTTGCGCAATACTGCGTGCGGCTTGAGGTTTCAGTCCCGGCTTTGGAGTCTGTATTGTTTTCGTATGTGCCGCTTTGCGTCTAGCAGCACCTTGGTTGCCCTGTTCAAGCGTAGCGGGGGCATGCACTCGCTTGCTTGATTTGTGCGTCAGACACGGTGTTTGTAAATCAGAATATTGCGCCAGCAGTTGCTCATGGTAGAGTCTCCCGAACCAGCGCTTCTGAGACTCGCATGGCGGCCGCTAGTATGAATTTTCATCGCTGCCTTCTTCTCGGAGAATGGCTCCGCAAATTTTGAGAGCCAGACCTTACCCGCGGTATTTACGAGATACCAGCTCTGCAGTCGCAGTGTCTTCACCGCATCCTCGGTCGCTGAAATACATATACCGAACTAGAAATCGTGGACAACCGAAGGAATCAAATGAGCTGGGACACATTGGAGTCCAAGAGCCATGGCGAATGACAGCATCTTCCGGTCATACACGGCCTGATTCGCAGGTGGTTTTGGCTCAACAAAGTGCTGTTCACCCCTCTCTGCTTTGAGAGCGGCGATCTCGGCATGCAGGCGCTCAGTTGTCGCGACAGCCTCATCGGAGTACGCAAGATACCAGGTAAAGCAGTTGTGGTTAGCTTTCATCATTTCGCTCTCGCACTTGTCTTTGATGGTCTTGCCCCAATGCTCGATCTTCTGTGACTTTCCCTCAAGCCTCGCTGCCGCTTCAACGAGCCCCTTGTTTTCTTCGTTGATTCTGCTTACCAATTCCAGCAGCTCGCGATGGTCTAGAGAACTGAGAATGCTTGCTGGCCTTTAAGCCACCTCCGGAGCATTCGCAGGTCTTGCGCGCTGCTGGACTTCTTGTATCCAACAAGCTCAGCGTCGATGAAATTGTATTCAATGAAGAGACTAAGGTTTTCACTGTCAAGCTTATCAAACTGGGCTTGCATCTTCATTTTCCTGTCTCGCTCGGCTTAGACAAAATTTCGTAAATCATCAGTCTCTCGCTTGATTGCGTCAAAAGCGGCGCAATGCGCGCCAGCTGGAACGGCGCCTTGCTGTACTTGTTCGAGCTGTTTCATCATGTCGCAAGTTCGGATCCTGTTCAACGCCAACTTGTCTTCCAGGAGCTGTGTCTTATCATGAGCACGATTCAACGCACTTCGCATATCCTGCTTGGCTTCTCCGTGTCGTGTGCAGCATTTTTCGGTTTCCAGTAGCGTGTCTAGAAGATTCTCGACATGTGTCTCCAGCCGCCTCGCCGTCGCTAGACCTTCGTTTGCCTCTTCCTTGCCGGCGGTATTCGTCTCGATAAGCCGGTAGAGCTCTGTTCCAGTTGTGTACTTCTGTTTCAGCATCCGCAACATGGTTTCATGTCCCCACTCTAGTTGCTGGTTTTGAGCGACAAGACTGATGATGGTCTCTTTGTTCTTCGAGATTGCATCACTGTAGTCGCATACGCTTCGTTTTAGCTTCGTTTCCAATGCTTCCGCCTTGATTTTCAGATCGCCGGTGTTGATCATGCTCGATTTCTAGACCTTCTTCTTCTCAGCGTTTGCCTTGCGCTTCATGTCGTCACGCTCAGCAGTCAACTTCGTAACCGTATTCTGGAAGAACGAATTCTTCTGTTGGCAGGTTTCGCACCATTTCTCTGTCTCAACATCTTTTGCTACGATGGCGAGTTTGTGATCCGCCTCCAACATCGCCGTCTCTCTGTCTTTCGCCTTGATTTTGACTTGATGCTCCTCCATCGCTCTTGCGAAACGATTATCCAGAAGCTGGTTCGCGCCCTTGACTACGTCATACTCAAGCTCCAAAGCGACAATCTCCTCGGAACAGGCATCCATCAACTGCTTATCTTTGATGCGCTGCTCCCGCTGCGCGACGTACTTCTGCTCAAGGGCTTGCTATTGAGCATCCTTCTCGCTTGACTGCTGCTTCACACTGCCCAGCTTGCCCTATAGCACCAAATAATCCCTGTCTAACATCATCAGCATCTTGCTGAGCTTCTGCGCCGTCTTGCCATCATCGCTTCCATGGTGCGAGGTCGAGTCTGTCTCAGGGCTTGAATTTCCACGGCTTCTGAAAAGAATAGATGTCGTATTTGAAGCCGCTTCGGAGTTCTCGCGTACGGTATGTACTTTTCGCCAGGTCTTGTTGGTCGCGATGTTGATGCGCGCCGCGATCTGCTTCTGGGTATCATTAACCCTCTTTCTGGCTCGTTTGTCAACTCTGTTACCGAACCTGTCTGTCTCAGTCGAGCTTCTCTGAAACTGGTCGTTGATGTGAGCGGTCCTACATCGATGCGTGACCTTGTCTCGGTTACGCTTGATATAGGCTTCCTCGGAAAGCCGCTGACGGCGCGCGATCTTCTCGCAATCCGCCTTAGCCGACTTCATGTGTTGTTGCGAGGTTTGCTGACTATAGCAAGCAGTTCGAGATCAAGCATACCCTCTTACGCCAGGTCAATACTGACGACCATCGAGAAAGCTTTATCAGGTCAAGCCAGATACGGGTTCGAAAACTTTCTCAGGGTTTCCATCAACAAAATACGTCAGTGAAGTGCTTTCTCCCAAGCCCCCCACTTCGTTCCTCGAGAAGATGCAAAGCTTGAGGTCTATCCGTGTACTCTACTGTTACCTACTATCATGGATAGTCTCAAGCAGTTGCAGATTCTGAATCATGCTCTAGAATTACAGTCCTGAAGAAAGCTTATTTTCGATGGATTTCACTAATATGTAGGTAGCTGTGAAAAGTACACCACCAGCCACTGAGGTTTAAATATAGACTTGTATTGAGACGAATCCTTAAGGAGCAATCAAGGATCCGTAAGAGATGATATATACCTAAGGCACGTGATCATGGCTGGTGTGGGCTAACGGTGCTCCTACAGGTTTTCGGTGGCTGGCCCACCTGTGGCAAAACCCTGTGGCTTTGGAAAATTGTGACAAATTAACCAGACATAACCGCGAGCTGCGCGTCTGACAGTATGGATATGATAGCGCCACTGATGCTTGCTTCCGACCGAGGTTCCTAGGGTGATTGGCTCAGAGGCTTCGTTCGAAGGCATAATTTTATTTCCCCACGATATGGCTGATGCAGATGAGCACTGGCTTCGAGGTCCTCGGTGGCAGATAGCAAAACAAGCTTCCCAAACCGTATAGAATTCATTCTATGAACTACTTAACCAACCAACGGCAGGTATCCCTAGCACGGATATAGCCTCGGAGTACATACTTTGACCGCCTGATCGTCTTCGCAACCTAGAATACTGTGCGTCTAGACTAGGCCTATCGCTCTAGTATCTCATGATTGAAAAAAGCGTGGATGGTGGCAACATAGCTGAGTCTGAAGGCGGCATAATCTTTGATGCTGCGTGCGACATTATCGCTGACATGACGACGACTGTTGTAATATTCCTGCTGCAATAAAAAATGCGAAAGAGACGTGGCAAAAGAACAAGAGCACTTCCATTACATATCTGTAAATGTGGGTGAGTAAAGTTGAGTCGTCTGGGCGGTTGGTCCATGGACAAAGAATCCCATTATCATCTGAACCTGTACAACATCTCCCTAATACACGACTATACCCGCTACCATGCGCCACTTGCAGGCTACATCTTGAGCTGGGTACTGTACCCTGAACTATGTATCTTGGATCTTATGCCTGGGGACGTTAGCTCGTTTTTTTTTTGGTTACGGGACCCGTGCTTTGCCCTGATTTGGAAGCACAGCAACTGCAGCTCCGAAAAAGCAAAAAACTAGCTCCTTGCATTACTTAATCCCAACGAGTGCCGCATCAGCCAAGGAATGGAACTCGCTCAGATGGAAGCATGCTGCGATCGAGGACCTCAACCGCGTGAGGATTTCCGCGGGTCAACACCCAAACCACGCAACAGACCTGCCGCGACCAAGCCGCGCTGAAGGCAGCGTCCAATCTAGGCTTACGCGACAGTGAAAAGAATGAACGCCACGAGTTTACACGTGGGGCCCAGACCACGAGAGAGCTGCGAGTTCCGTTCTTGGAGTCTTGATCATCAAGTTTGCACGTAAATGTATCAAGTGGCATAGACTGGGCTGAGTGAGGGTAATTGAGACCACATATCTATACTCTTCATATACTGCGAAATGCCTTCAAAGTTTTTTCAAATCACTTCAACTTCTCGCTACTGATTCAAAGCCTATGTCTACGAGTATTGTCATCTCTGGCACATTTGCATCAGTATCCCCTTCTAATCTACCTATCAATCGCGCTGGGTCTCCCAATGGCGTTGCACCTGTTACCCGAAAATCACTGGCTACCTTCTCGTTCTACCATCGGCATAGTATCTGAAGACGCTACAGAAAGTACAGAGAATGGAGGCGAGAAGAGATCTCATGGCAAGCTCTTCGCTTGCCCGTATTTAAAGCGCGACCCATGCGAATATGCGGAGAGACAATCATGTTCCAAGTCAGGGTGGATGTCAATCCACGGTCTCAGGTGAGCCCTTCTGCGCATTGCTTGTAGTCGGACTGACCATGTATCTAGAGAGCATGTTTATTGCTGCCATATTCTGCCTATCAAGTGCCCAAGCTGCTCACAGACTTTTGAGTCTAGTCGGATGTTCACGCGTCACTTACATGAGCTATCACATTGTGACCGCAGCCTTGTTGAGACCGATGAGCCCATCAGAGGACTCGAAAGTCTTTTACAGAAAATCCGATCGCCAACACTCACCACAGACAGTCCCTCGGAGGAGGACATGTGGAGGGTTATATACACCACCTGCTTTCCCAACGATCCGAAGGACGACATGCCCTGTCCATATCATGAGAAGGACCAAGGAACAATCTACACTATTTCGCCGCACGAATCCATAGCATCGATTCCTTCTGCTATGCCCTTCATCCGCACGCCCGAATCAGCATATCTGGGTAACAGCCAGCGAGGATATTTTGAAACCACCAACAAAGTGTCAAGTTCGATTGCTCCAAGTCTTGCCGCTCGAAGTTCTACTCGGCCTATCTCAATTGTAGGCGAACACAGTCAAGACTCGCATGACGAGGATGTCGACGCAGAGACTTGTCGCGACGAATGTCCAGAGCTCTCAGATCCTAATCAACGCACATATCAGTCTGATGGTGACGCAAGTGATGGGCCCATGGCTGATTCTATCGGAGAAGGGGCTCCGACCATGCACCACGCTCCCCAAGCCCTCCAAGCCCGGCAGCAAGTGCAATCTTGCAATAGTTCCCATAGCTCTGATAGGCGAAAGCTCAGGAAGAAGCTGCGTAGGAAGACCCTGGAATCTCAAGTCCTTGCATTCCGAGCTTGGGAAAAGCCCCATCGGACAGACGAGCATATAAGTCCGGGGGTTTATCGTGGATTCTGGAAATGGCTTGCGCGCAGCTTGACTTTTTACATCCCTTCCTGGTTCCTCAAAAGATACCTCAGGATGGACGACCTTCGGCAACGTCTAGCCTTCCGACAAAAGGTGCTTTTCTGCCTTCTGCTTGCCGCCATTTATGCATTGCTTTGCTACTTTCTTGTCATCCAACCCATGGCCAGCTGTATCTTGAAAGTGCACATTGGCATGATTTCCAACGACAGTACCTTCTGCAGCATGATTAGCAACATCATTTACGTCTATATGGGTCTGGGTGGCGGTTTCATGCTCCTAGTCATGTTCTGCGTTGCTCGTATTCGCTATACTAGCCGTTCTTTCGAAGAACATGATACTCTGCTGGTAATGCAGATCCCCTGTTACAACGAGGATGAATCCACTCTCCGGAAAACAATTGAGTCGTGTGTCCAGTCGAGTTATGAGAAAAAGCGCAAGCTTCTTTTCATTGTCGCAGATGGAACGGTTGCAGCTGCTGACCAGAAGCCAACCTACAGAATCTTGTTGGAAGATATTTTCGACCATAGTGCAGACCTGGAGGTGGGAATCGAGAATCAAGCTCATTCATACACGTCGTATGACGGGGATGGCGCTTCTGAGAACCGAGCTTTCACCTGCACTGGCCACTATCGAGGGGTGCCTTATGTCATTGTAATCAAGATTGGGCGGGACGACGAACAAGTCAGCCTAAAACCCGGGAACCGAGGGAAACGTGATTCTCAGCTCGTGGCCTACAACTTCTTCCACTACGTCAACTACCGACGGTTCTGGAACCCACTCTTCGAAAACCTTGAGTTTCAGATGCGAACCTGCCTCAAAATGGATGCTCGGGATGCCATGTACATGCTGGCCATCGATTGTGACACCGAGGTTGATCGATCAGGAATCTCGTACCTTGTGGACCGACTTCAAAAAGATCACAAGCTCGTCGGAGTATGCGGCTACACAGGAGTCGGCAACGGTATGAGCAGTTTTGTCGCCAGCAGTCAGGTTTTTGAGTATTGGCTTACTCACGCCGTCCTAAAAGCAGTGGAGAGCGTATGCTCCAGTGTCTTTGTCCTCAGTGGATGTTTCACCATTTACCGACTGAAATGGCCAAACAACAGACCAGCTCTTTTGCATCCACTTCTCTTGGAAGATTATGCAGGAAGTTACGAGAAGACCTTGCACGAACACAACCTATTGTCCATTGGCGAGGACCGTTATTTGTCAACTCTGGCGATCCGCTATTTCGTGTCTGACTGTCGGCTTGAATATTTCTCCGCTGCAACATGCACAACCATGGTTCCCGACAAGCTTTCCGTGCTCCTGGATCAGCGACGCCGATGGACGAATTCCCTTATTCACTGCCACTTTGCTCATCTCAACGTCCTTCCATTCGAAGCATCATTCTGGACTCAGATCAGACTACTTTTTGTCCTTGGTGCCGAATTATTTATGGTGTTCATCCTGCCACTCGCACTGCCGGCCGGAGTCGCTCTTGCAGTGATTTCAGTCTTACTAACACCATATGCTTGGGCGATATTGCTTGCATTCTTGCTTTTACCAGTATTGTTATGCATTCTCTGCATGGATTGGACATACATCCCTTCCTATCTCCCATTCTTTCCTATGATCGGTGTGTTTAGCATTATTATACCGATATTCTCGATGTGGAATCAAGACAACATAAAATGGGGCAAAACGCGTGGTGGGTAATGGTACTCAGTCAGCAAAACGCCCTGTTCTTGCATCCTGCATGTTATCTAAAAAGGCCGCGTTATTTCCAATCAATACATGCTAGTCTTCCAAATTCACGGTCAAGTCTGTACGGTGATGTTCTGTGTGCCGTTTAATGGTATGACTAAAACTTACGAATTATTTGATCTTGAGAAAGTGTGTTGTTACGTACTAGTAGAACTGGCCATTATCATGGTATTTTGTCTATGAGATACTTGAATGTAGTAAAATGCAGTAGACTATGGTTGTACTGTAATTTGACTTGGTTGCCATACTGTAATTAGGGATGGCCCAACCCCTGTAGATTTGAGCTGGTCCACTGATGTTAAGCGAAATACAGTCGAGTCTGCGGTATAACGATGATTGTGAAGCAACGATTGTCTTTACTTTACGAGAGAAAATCCTCCATCCAGCGATTTTAGTGTGAGACGACGCTATTTCAGTGTTAACATTTACCGTTGTTGAGGCCGCCACCAATATTGTGCTAAGACAGCTTAGTCTCTAGTTAGCTTTTCGCAGCTGAAGTACCTAGGGGGGGTTTTTTGGGACCGCCAAGGCTTTCTGGCCTGCTAAGAGTACTGCGGGGTTAACGATACATAGGTAGTTCCCTTGCAACCGAGTATATCGTTATACTGCATACTCGAATGTATTACATTCTTCCTTCGGGTACCTTACCCACTTATTCAGCTGCATTCCGACAGCTAGTAGCCCTGCTGTGGATATGTGGTCAGCTGGATTGCATCAGCCTTGCGAGCACGGCAATTAATTACAACTCCGCTCGCTGATCCCTCCAGGTATAGAGCCTCGTTCCGTCTAAAATCCACACAAGATGGAGTCCGATCTCTATCCTCATAGAGGCTTCATGTTGGATACGGGCCGGAAATTTTTTCCTGTCGAAGCCATCCTTGATCTGTTGACCGTGCTTCACCAATACAACTTCAACGTCTTCCACTGGCATATATACGATGCAGAAAGCTTCCCCATACATTGGCCGGCAGATCGCGGTTTGACGAATGCGAGCATAGAGCACAGTCATACTTCCAGATACTATACTGCTAGGGATATTCAGAATGTGATTTCACATGCACAGCATCTGGGTATTCTAGTCTATCCGGAGACAGACATGCCTGGCCATAGTGACATATGGTAAGTTATGAAATCACCTATTCAGCGTTTTCCATCACGAACTCTGACGGTATTATTCTAGGGGATTATGGAAGGAACACTTAGTGATAGGCACGCCAGATCTGAAACAACCGGCGGCCCAACTGGATATCAGGCAGCACCAAACATACGAACATATAGCCAGTTTGGTCTCCACAGTTGACAGATATTTCGGTTCTCCCCTACATCACTTTGGCGGCGATGAAGTGGCATATGTTTGGCAAACTGGAGATGACAACAATTTGTTTGAGACATTTCTGCACTGGCTCAAAAGCATTCAACCAAACAAATCGCTGATTTTATGGGACGATCCCCTCACCGACGAGGGGAAACGTATAGACATATCGAAAGATTGGATTATACAAACCTGGCATAACGGTGTCACTCAAGAACTGCTCAACAGGGGTCACCGGGTTATTGTCTCTGAATCGGATGCATTCTACATTGGAAATTCAGACCACGACAAAATATCTTCCTTTGTATTTCCGCATCATTCCAACGTCCTGGGGTTTGAAGTTGTCTGGTTTACTTCGGAGGGGGATGATCCATATGACTTCCGCCAAAGCTGGGTCATGGAACCAATAAAAGCTGCGTCACAAATTCGGAGAGATCGGAAAAAGAATGAGGCTTGATTCTAAGAGTTCACCGGTCTACAGCCTGACCTGCAGCAATGATACTGTAGTATGGCCGCTCAAGACACCTGGTTTAGCATTGTGACGGCCAGGTATTCGGATTCCCCCTCGAACAAACTTGCAAACCTAACCGTCTTTAATACATTCTCGTGTCTGGGAAAACGAACGTCTTGGAAAAGGTCATGAGATATGTTCAGTCTCGAGGGCTTTTCCGGAAGTGTAAACTTCAGTTGCTTACGCTACGCTGCTGTTACCAGTTTGAGTACTGTTCCAGCTCAAGAGCGGTTTGGGTAAAACATGCGTAGCCAAGAGTTGGATGTTTTCTGGACGCCCCAGGAAAAGGATGTTAACGTGAAATATGGAGAGGACCAAGGTCAAGGCAAGTATACAATCACGATTGCTCAGATCGCGCATGTTGATTTAATGAGAGGCGTGTTGTGGAAGAAGAGAAACACTTCGAGGGACGAAAGACCGACTTATATACACATCAAGAAGATGTGATGACTCACATTGACATCAGATTGCACGTATGCATCAGCATGAATTCAAAATCCCAAATCGAGATTCATGTCATACTAGCTGATCAGCTTAACTCAAATGAGCATACCATCTCACACATCCACAGCATTTAATTACCTATACTATTGACCCCACATACCTGCCTCTCACGTCTCCGCCGACGCCACACCACTCTCCTCGACCTTCCTCTTCTTTTTCCCATGATGCCCCCTAGCCTCCACTCTACCTTCAACCGGCAACACCCTCGTAGCCGTAAATAGGTACCCCTCCGCACCCCCTTTACTCGTCATCATAGGATGCGTCCTTCCCGGGAGAACCTGCCACTGTCTCGCTCTCGCCGTCTGCAGCGACGGCGCAAGCAGCAACGTAGGGTTAAGCGGGAAGTCATCTTCCTCGCTACTACCCTCCGTCGTACTCCCATTCGTGTCGACATCCTCCTCAACCTTGTGTTTCTTGCCATTAGCTTGAGGTGTCGTCGTCGGTGGGGGGCCGAATTCCCGTGCTATGTACGCCGCACGTCGTTCTTTCGAGTAGAGATCGCACAACTCGACTAGCGGCTCGCCGTTGGGGTTGTATACAACGACCCTGCCTCCGCCCCGGACGAGAGGTACGAGTTCTTTCAGTACGGTCTTTGCGTCCATGGCGGTTGCTACGACTAGGCCGTCGAAGCCGCCCCGCCGGGTTTCGTCTACAACGCTCTTTACGCGCTCCCACCGTCTGCGCTTCTTATAGTATGTACCCCGTTTTGTTGATTTCATCGTTGTGAGGACTTCTTCGGAGATTACTTCGGGTTCGTCGTATGTGGGATCGTCTTCTGGGTGGAGTAACGCGAGCCAGGATATGGATTTCAAGTGTTTGTAAAGCGGGTGGGAAGGGGCAGGGGCGCCGTAGTCGTAGCCGAAGTATTTTAGGTAGGAGAGGTTGGGTTGGTTGTTTGGGTGAAGGACGGTGAGGGTATTGGTTTGCGCGGACATCTGGGGAACGTGTGGTCGTGGGGGCTTTCGCGGTCTCGCGGGAGGATCTGAGGGAGCGGCTGTTGTAGGGTCCGATGTGGTTCTATCGGCGTCGGGCATGGCAGTGTCTGGGTCCTGAGGTTCTGAGGCGGAGAGCGGTGCTACTGTGTCGTTCATCTGGATATCATCTGTGTCTGAGGAGTCATCGCCTTCTTCCTCCGGGTAGAGGATGCCCATCTTCTCTGCAAGTGCTGCTGTGACAAGACCGCCTGTATCGTCTACCACGAGCCATCGCCCTCCCCCTATCTGGCTGACTCCGTCTTCTCCCACAAGAACTTGGTTAGTTGCGCCAGAATGTATGTTTGCCCAGCTGTTGATCAAGCCCAGTAGATCTTCCCTCAGCTCCATGATCTTGTACGCCTCCTTTTCCAGTACATACTCGGTAAGCAGACCAACATCCATGGGCAGCGCCGTGAATCGCTTCAAGTACTTCTTCGACTTGCGCAGTGTGTATTTGGCAAGCGAAAAGCTCGTCTTTTCGTCAATCGCATTGTGGGACGCCATGATCTTCGCGATGATCTCCTTGCCCGAGCCCGCGCCTGCCTTCTTCAGCTCTTCTATCTCAGCCATGGATAGCGCCTGCCTTGACGCATCGTCGACGGTCAAGCGGTTATTGCGCATTATCACCTGGCCATCTTCACCCACAATGTCGAAATTCGCAGCACCGTCGGCATTCTCGTCGCTTGTTTCCGTAGCGGGCGCATGGTCTTCGCCTAGAGCTTCGGCATGCAGTTCAGAAGCGGGTACGACGCGCAGCTCTGTCTTGGATTTGCCATCATCTTTGTCGAGTAATTCGTAAGTGAGGTAGTATGGTCGGCCGAGGAGGAGGTTTGAGTTGAAGGTACCAAATTTGCCGAGGTTGATGTTACTGTGGATGTATTAGGAAGGCACTTCCATATGTGTATACATGGAGGGCTCACTCCAGCTATGCGACGTACGTATTCGGTGTGATCTCGACTATCTTGAAGAGGCCCGAGGGCAGTCGCAGCGCGACGTGCGTGTTGGGGCGGATGTAAGAATGCATGGCGAACTCGGTCACGGCGCTGTGAAACTTGACTATTCCATGTGCAACGATAGCGCTGTGTATGGTTATAGATTCCTCGAGACTACAGTTGCAAGGTTGTCGCAAATCGCGAAGGTAAGTTGAGCTAGTGAATTTGTTGCAAGGAATAATTCCGAGGCGCACCGCCAATCCTCAGCACAGCCACCGCCCCAGCCACAAAGCAGTCGTACGTCATCGCCATCGCGACTTCCGCATATCCACCTGGGCAACATTCAAGCCGCGTCGTGTGCTACTCGGGTCTAATACGACGCTTACATTGACCTACTTTGCTTCTTTCGCCCAAGTACTACTTCTCTATCACTTCCTTTTCAATCACCTCCCCCACAACTCCGCGCCGTGCCGACCACCGCGACAGCTTTACCACATCACACATCAACCTTTGGGCCAGCATCGCCAAACATGGTGCTTCGAAAGCCCAACGACCCCGACGACGTCGTGCCAGCGCCACTGTCCAAAGCGATTCCCCCGTACCCCACGACGCCTTCCGACGAGCATCCGCCCCCGTTTCCCGTATCTCCAGACACTGCCGTCGACCCGCCCAGCACGAGCAAGTCGCCAGCCTTCAACATCAAGACGCCAGAAGAGACTCGATTACCTGATGATAAATATAATAGCGACTCAGACTTTAGCGAGGACGAGTGGAATCAGTCCGATGACGACTTTGAAGATGTCAACCACAACGACGTGCCTGCTGCACTGAAGCCTGCCAGAGGGAAGATGCCACCTGTACCTACAACCACACACAACAGCGACGGCCTTCCCAATGCTCTGCGACCCGGGCCACCAGCAGGGATACCCATCAAGCGATCGCAGGAAAACATCTCACCTATGCCTACTGGCGCTAGTGCGGCATCCTACGGTGCTGCCAGCACTGTGTCTGAGCAGTCAAATGGATCAATTCCATTGAAGACCAACAACCCATACCTGAGGATGCAGACAACTGGACAGAGCAGCTGGGATGGAGAAAGCAGTCAGGCTATTTGGGGCGATGCGCCGAGCCAGGCCCAAAAGTACGATGCGCCCGTAGAGCTCCCAGCGTTTCAGACGCCAAATACACCCTCTCACGAGATAAAGAACCTTGGATTGGAGGACCATGCTCCGCCTGTGAAGTCGTTCCCAGCAGAAGAGCCACCCGCCATTGCGGTGAACTCACCTACTCCTCGGTCAGAACACCCAGAGGCTTCATTCGATACAAACCCATGGGAACCCGTCTCACACGATGGCCGTGCTGATAATGTACCCTGGACGGCACCGCCAAGCGATGAAGTTGTCCCCAAGACAAGCCCCAATACTGCACCAGCACCCATCATCCCGGATAATGCGCACACTGTAGAGCAGACATCTCCTCCCCCCCACTACACGCCGGACGAGACGCCGCCCGTCTCTGAAGAACATCCACCTGCTCTGCCACCAAGAAGGTCGCATGAGGATATGGCACCCGCCATGCCTCCTAGACCCATCGATACGGGTGCAGGCTCCTCAATTGCGCCTGGCCCGGAATCGCCGAACACGAGGATGGAAAGGCAGAGGAAGGAACACTACCAAATCAAGCACATTCGATGGTTCGACCACAACATCGAGGACATGCGGGTATCACCGATCTTGACGCAAAACCTCAACGGGCCGTGTCCTTTGCTGGCGCTGGTCAACGCACTGGTCCTTTCAACCCCTGCCAGACTCGATACTGCTTTGGTCGAGACACTACGCACACGCGAGACAGTCAGCCTGGGATTGCTGCTCGATGCTGTGTTCGACGAGTTGATGTCTGGCCGACGAGGCGACGCTGCGCAAGCCCTACCTGACGTGAGTGAGCTGTACAAGTTCCTCCTGGCTCTTCACACAGGTCTCAATGTCAACCCCATGTTCGTCCCCGACTCAAACATCCCAAGTGACCACGCTACGCTTACGAATCGAGCTGGTGCTTTCGAAAACACCCAGGATATGAAGCTCTACCGCACCTTCAATATCCCGTTGATGCACGGATGGCTACCGGAGGCTGGAACTGAAGCCTATGTTGCCTTCAATCGCGTAGCGCCATCTTACGAAACCTCACAGTTTGTTCAGTTCCAGGAAGAGGAGCTGAATGCAAAGCTAAGCTCCGGCGAATCTCTGAACGAAGACGAGCAACAAATGTTTACGGATATTCATGCCATCAAGGAGTTCCAAATGCGATGGCCAACACAGCTGACTGACCATGGTTTGAAGGTCATTCGTGATAACCTTCAACCTGGTCAAGTCGCTATCCTATTCCGAAACGACCACTTCTCCACTCTCTGCAAGAACCCCCGCAACGGCGAACTTGTCACCCTCGTCACAGATCAGGGCTACTCAACTCACGATGAGATCGTCTGGGAGTCTCTCACTGATGTCAATGGTCAGGGCAGTCAGCTCTTCTCCGGCGACTTCCGCTCCGTGGATAACAGCAACACCTCGGCAATGCCACAAGAACAACAGCACGATATCGACAATGGCCAAGGCTGGACAACCGTCCCATCCCGTCGTGGCAACCTACAATCCGGTATCACAGCACAGGATGCCGAGCCTACTAACCTCAGCAGAGCCGAGCAAGAAGATCATGATCTTGCCCTCGCCCTGCAGTTACAAGAAGAAGAAGATGACCGTCAACGTCGCGAGACCGAACAACGCAATCGTAACAACCAAGCGCCACCCCAACCACCAAGGACTGGACAGGCGCAAACAGGTACTCCGGTGATTCCTCCACGGAGGAACAATATCACAGGTCACCGTCCAGCAGGCGAACCCGCTCCTCCTCCTCTATACGAAGAAGCTATGCAGACTCCTCAATACAATCCGCCGGCAGGTCACCCAGCCAACCCTCAAGCTCCTCTCCCTGGCCAGGGCAGTGCGTATCAGAGTACGAGTGGGGGGCTACCTCCGCCTCCTGGTTCTGGTGGGAGAAGGCATGGGAGGCCGGGGGGTAGTTTCGGTGGAGGGAGGAGACCGAGTCATGGACAAGGACAAGGGCAGGGACAGGGAGAGGATAGGGATAAGTGTGTTGTCATGTAGAGTAGAGCATTGTCACTTCGTATCTGGTGGGAGACTGGAAGATTGGGGGGTTGGGAACGTTTGTGATGAATGTTTTCGCTAACGTGTTTGCTAGGAGTGAGGTGGATGTGCCGTGTGCTTGGTGTACGGTCAGTTAATTGTGTGTTGTGAGTTCGGAGATGGGGATGGAACGTGGGCTTGGAACTGGCGTTTGGAGGAGTACGGATATACCCGTTTTCTTTGCCTTTACCGTTTGATCGTTGACGGGGATTTGATATGTTGTGTAGACATCGTATCATTAATTCACACAATTACTTCCCTACATGGATGTCTCACGTGCTTTACTCTTTTTGAGATTCCATGTCTCATACGGTTGCTCCTCTTCATCACTTCATAATGCAAAACTACACTACGATACCTATACCGCGTCCCTTCCTGAGCCACTCCGGCCCTCTATCTCCGTCCCTCTATCTAGTCCTAGCTGTCTTAGCCTCTCCCTCCTTTCCATCGCTCTGAGCTCTTCACCCCATTCTTCCTCCTCCTTTTCATTCATTTTACTCATCGACAGCGCATGCATGTGCTGATTACTCCGCACAGCTTCTTCTAACAAAACTGCTTTCTTCGTACCGCGCTGAAGGGTCAAGGAAACCGAAGGAAAGACAGGTCTCGAAGCTTGCCGTTTATACGACGTAGATGCGTATCTATTGTAGCTGGGTGCTGGGAGGAAGACGGGTGTAGGTGGTACGCCGGAATGTTGAAGGGGTGGTGCGGGAAGAGGACGTGGCGGGCGACGAGGGGGCGATAATCGCAGTGCAGTCAACGAAGACAGTCTTATGGCAAGATGTGTCGGTGAAGATGAGGAGCGGCGGGGTTTTCTTGTCCAATCCACGCACTCTGGTGTCGGCATCGTTATATCCCCGTCTTCGGCACCGCCTTGGTAGTGTTCCTCTTCGCTGTCGATGGCATAGTCGACAGTGCCGGAATGCATATCCCCCTCAATACCGGCAGCAGTGCTACACCGCCAACTCGCTGTGCTACTTCCAGTCCCACCTCTGCTCCTCAGTCGTGTTACTTCGTTTTGATCCTCGTTCTCACTCTCATCCTGCCCTCCTCCCCGCAAAGCAGGATGTACACACCCGTCAATCACCAGACCATCCCCCTTTGGACCGTCACCTCCGTCTCCCACTTCCCGTGAAACAGAAGGATCTCGTCGACGAGTTCCTCCACCGGCTAATCGTACCTCGGCTCTCTTCCTCTCCATCTTCTTCAGTTCGTCGGCCCAAGAACTTAGATCTTGTATGCTGGGGCCCCGGCGCCTAGTACCGCGTTCTTGCGGGCTTAGTAGCGACTCTCTAGACGTGTCGATGCCGGTCGTATTAATGCTGAGACTAGAGTTGAAGTTGCGGCGGATCCTGGCGAGGTTGGAGGCAGTGGAGGTGGCTGTGGCTGTGGCGTTGCTGCGGCGGATACTGTAGATCGTGGGTGGTTGCCTGCGTTCGTAGGAGTCCGGGTAGGAGTCGTGATGCGTATGCGAACCCGATGATGGGACGGCGGTGGAAAGGCTGGATAGCGTCAAGGTTCTATTCCGAAGCGGTAAGGTATTGTGACCGAAACTCGAGTTATGAGTCGGTTTGATGGAACTGCTGGCTGAGCGGTGGGCGATGACGATATCGGATTCCTTACTGCGGCGAGTCGGCGAGTTGTTGAGCAACGACAAGTCAATTGTCGAGCCACTCGAACTGAGCGACCGTTTTTGCTCACCACCGCCCAGACTCCTGATAAAATTCCCGTACTCGTATCCCTCGTCATCACTATCTTCGCCGTCTGCATCTACATGTCTTTCAAGCATGAGCTGTGCGTCGTCGACTACCCGGACAGCCCATGCTAATCTAACACCTCCTTCCCTCACCACGACCTCCCGTCCCTTCCTCCTTTCCCGATTCATCCTAAGTAAATCCCTCTGCGCCTCTAATATAGTGGTCATCTCCCCAGTCTTCTCGTCGTATTGTAGCCAAGCGTCTACGTCTTTCAACTGGCTTAGGCTAGGGATGCTATACTGCTTCGGACCCACTGCTTCTTCGTCGGCGTAGTTTTCAATCTTGGCTGGGAAGAGGGGATCGATGTAGCTTGACAGCGACTCGGGGAGTTTGTAGCTCAACAACGTGAGTTCAGCGGCGAGCAAGGTATCCCAAGGCCGCACCATAGACGGATGTATGACGTCGTTTTCGGTGGTGAAGGAGCGGCGCAGGGCGTGGCGGCTTGCGCAGAGTTGGAGGGCCATTTTATTTACATCACCTCGAACCTCTTCGTAGGCGGTTTTGGCGGCGGGGTCTGTGGGTGTATGGGGAGTGTAGAAGTCATACGGCATGGCGGCGGTAGTGGGTGTTGTTGCGGTGGGTATACCGGCTAGAGATGATGTCTTCGGTGAGAGAGAGGCCCAGAAACCACCTTCTGCGAAAGCATTCTTCACCGGTCCCGTTATGGTGGAGAGCGGAGTCGCAGGACCAGCGGAGACGATATCCCAGCGCGGGCGCGGTATGCTGGGCGATGCAGTCTCGATGCGAGGAAGGTGGGCTGGACGAAGTGGATGTGAGCCCGTGGATGCGGTGAGCAACGAGGAGCTATAGAGTAGTATATGGCGTCCTCCAGGCGTAAGAATCGAGTGTATAGGTTGAGGAGGCGGATGCCACCCTAGTACCATCATGCCATGCTCCTGTCTGGCCCTCCATATCCGCTTCAGAATCTCCTGCCACTTGGCCTCAGAGAAGAATTCTTTGTTCCAGTATTCGACTTCTTCCCAGAACTTGGGAATTTGCTCTTTTGCCAGGCCTTTGAGTCCCGCGGCTTCGTGTTGACCGATTTGCTTGCCAGTGGTCGGCGAGATAGCACTGTCGGATTTAGTGGTGACTCGGTCTGGCATCTCGAAGTTATCGCATTGCTGTCGTGGTCGAGGAGGGTTCATCGCGAGTTGTGGTGGGAGTGGTGTAGGCGATGGAGGTTGAGATCTGGCGAGGAGATTTAGAGTCATATGCACTTTGAAGACATAAACATCAGTGTCTTGAAGGGGAAGTGATAGTGATTTGGAATCGAAGGCGCGCTGCAATTGGTATTTGTTGCGCGGCGCAATAGTCACGCGCTATGACTACGAGCAAACGCGCAGTTCGAGGTGAAATACACTAGGTGAACGGAAATAATACAAGATATGATGCAGTTAGTATATTCGGCCGAGACGAGAAATGGAGGAAATGATGCGGTGAATCTGAGATGGACGTGTAAATATATAATTGACCTGGAAATGTTGTCTAGGTGGTATCTAACTCCGCAAATGCGAACGCGATATCTAGTCTAAGAAGGTAAAAAGATTCGTATGTACAACATTGAGAGCGCGATCGGCTTCGCGCTCCTCAATGACACAAGAGATGTTGATCTCACTCGCACCTTGAAGAAGTTAGTGATCAGATAATACATTTCAGACATCCTTACGTACCCTGCGAGATCATCTCGATGTTGATGTTATTCTGACCCAAGACGCTGAAAAATCTACCAGAGATACCAATCATGTTCTTCAGCTGCTTACCCACCAAGCTCACAATAGCCATGTCGGGCACAATGTCAATAGTACCGAGCTGACCGAGATCGTTGACGGCGCCCTGGAGGTCCTTACTCTGAATCTTGTACTCGTCCTCGCCCCCACCACTAAGAAGAGCGGATTCGGAGTGCAGAGCCATGGACACGTGGACCTCGGAGGAAGAGATGAGGTCGACGGAAAGGTGCCATCGGTCCAGGATGCTGAAGATGTTCATCAAGAAACCGTGGGCACGCGTGCGCTTGTTGCTGTGCACGTTGAGCACGACGATGTTGTGCTTGATGGTGACGGCAGTGGGGCGCTTGGGGCCTTCGAGTTGGGTGAGCAGGCTCGCGGAACGAGTGCGGAAGAGCTTCCCATCTTTCAGAGGCGCACGGCCGTCAATGTCCTTCAGATTGTCCGGGAAGATGACGGTACCTGCATTGCGAGGGTTCATGACGTTCTTGATGCGAATCGGAATGCGAGCGCGGATGACCTGCGCCATGGTGAAGGGGTGGATGACCTCGGATCCGTAAAAGGTCAACTCAGCAGCCTCGGAGGGCGTGACGGTGGGAAGCAGAGCGGCGGTGGGAACCTTGCGAGGGTCTGCCGTGAAGATACCATCCACCTCCTTCCAGACCTGGAGTTCCTTTGCCTGGATACCAACAGCTACCAGGGCAGCACAAAGATCCGTGTATCCACGCCCAATGGAATTCAGCAGTCCACCAGGCACATTGCCGAAGAAGCCCGTGATAACAGGAACCTTGTCACCACATGCTGCCACCTCTTTGCCCAGGTCCTCAGCCAAATCCTTGTAGAACTTGTCGTTCAGCCCACCCTTGACAGGCGCATTGAACTTGACAACGTCGCTGAGGTCAACAAACTGCGCAGGCGTGCCGCGATCGTTCAAAATCGCGGTCATGTAGCGACAGCTCAGCTTCTCGCCCTTGCTGATGATCTTGTCCTCTGCGCGGTTGGTAACCTCCTCCAAGTGTTGCGCCGACTCCAAAATCTTGACCAGGCTCTCGCACTCGGCATTGACTTCGTCGGTGTAGGAAGCCAGGATTTCCGGGCTCTTCAAGACATCCTTTCCGGCCTGGATGTGGTCGGTACGGATGGCCTCGACGATCTCGTCATAACCGCGGTGGTTGGGTTGTTCGGCGGCGCGAGCGGCGCGAAGCAGGCGGTTGGTGGTTCCCTCGAGCTTCGTGTTGCTGCTGCGTGCGGAGCAGACTATAGCGGCGCGGTTCGTCTCAAGACCGGCTCTGTGTCTTGTTAGCGCTTCCCGTCCAGAGTGAATTGGAATGCGCCATACTTGACGATGCCCGCTATGTTCTCCGCGAACTTGCCGACACTTGTACCCCCGAACTTGAGGACTACCCAGCCTCCAGGTAGGTGCTTCTCTTCCGTGTGAGCTATCCGCTCCGACTCGTGTGTGTTCCCGTTTGTGAATGCAGACATATTTGCGAGTGAATTGATGGCTTCTCCAATGCAATTGGTGATTTATGGTATCCTACTTGTTGGTGTGTGTAGAGAAACGGATGTAAACTGTTATCTGTGACAGATGACGTGTGTAGAGTGTGAAGTATGGAGTTGTGGAGAGTGAGGGAATTCTCAATGTCTTTTAGTGGGGCCTGAGTCAGAATGCTGATGTTTCCGCCCGCAATCGGCTGCAGGTGCTGTCAACGCCACGCCAGCGAACCAAACCTCGAACACACAACTCCGGCAGAAACAAAACTCAACGGAACGGGTCGGCGCATGCATATGTCCTTTGGTAGCCAATGATGCTTCTTCCATTCGACCACTGCGTGTTTGTCCACACTCTTCGCAGCCTACGCCTCGACAAGACGTTTTCTGGCGCTTCTGACGCTTTATCGCATTCGGCGCGTTAACAAATTGCCGTCATCCGCGTCCGACTAACTGCCGGTAGTTGCAAATTCGGGCCATCGGCTGTTCGTCCATCACCTGGCATCTCTATCTTGTGCACCAGCTGTGCAACGCTCCAGTAACCATACTATTATCTTGCCGTCTCCAGTCGAGATCGAATTAATGTGGGAATGACCATGTTCAGGTATCGGGAAGAGGCGCCAGGCACGCGAACGCTCATCAGCGAGAAGCAGCGCGAATTGTGCCATGCCCATGAAATCCTCGCACCTCACCAATACTCAATCCTGATACATTGATGGGCAAGTGATTTGGAGCGAGCACAAGATAACACTCCCTGCTGGATAAGTTTGTAAACACTACTAAACGTTAATTGAGGAAGGGAGCATAGCCATGTCCACCCACCAGCATCAACTTGCGGCTGCTACCCGGTCCTTGTAGGTCAAGAGGTAGGTCAATATAATGACAAGCTCGACACCTCAACATCCTAGCAAATTGGATTCTTGCGGCGCCAAACAGCAGCCGATGTTTTTATCGACGGTTGTTTTGTAACCTACCGCAGCAAGCCACCACAACATCAAGCGGAACACCAATAGACTCTACCTACCTATGAAGTTTTATGCTCCTGGATGCCTGCCGTTATTTCCACTGAGGTTGAACCAAGCTCAACGCAAGGCTGTGTGACCAAAATGCGGCACAGCTCCAAGCACAGTTCAATAACTAATAAAATAGCACACCCCTTAGGTCACACAGAGCTCTGCTTTATGCGCATATACAGCGCAGTCGCCTCTACAAATCAAATGCCATTCATCGAATCACCATGCAAGAGATGCTAATGCAGTGTGCTGGGGACTGGCAGTGGCGGTGGCGGACGCAGAGCATGGCCACCGGCGCGTTGTGATTCAAGTACACGGTAGGTAGCACTCCTCATCTGAAATGCTATACCCAACCTGCATAGCTCGTTCTCAACTCCTTCCTCTGTCACATCTGGCAACTGTCCGTCATGGCGTGTATCGAAGATGCTGGGCTCACAATAAAAACAGTGTCATCAGGGGGTTTATTTCCAACGACAGATGCTAATCACCCACGGGCACCACTCCCAACATCTTTCACGTATGTATCCACTTGTACCGACCACTGGAAGCAGTGGGTGCGTATGTACGTCGACGGTCCTCCCATTTTGACGAATTCCATTCCCGACTCCTGTCACCCTGGCGGTCAAGCCATCAACAGTCCAGGCACATGTCTCGACAACTACCGTGTCATTGATCTGTCTGAGTTCAGGACCCCAGGATGGACGTCAGGTGGTCTATGCGCATGGCGTGTCGTTTGTTGTAGAAAGTAAGTCCGCATGTCCAGCTATCACGGGGCTACCTCCGATGAATACGTGGGCTGGAACTGATTTACTCTCACTAACTAGAACGGTAGTGATATGATACCAACGGGCGATACTGGGGAGAACCTTTGCTTTTCCGACTTTAGCACACCCCTCACCGCGTATAACCCAACACGCTCTCCCGTTACCACCACCTATAATGATGGCGATGTTAAGACATATTATCCCCTCAACCAGAACGCTACAGACAACACTACCATCTTTAGTAGCGAACTATAGCGGACACTCCAATGATTGTCTACTGGCAAGAATCCGACCTCTCAAACTTCGATGCCAAGTACGCGGCGACACTAGCCGATAAATTCGATATCGACTTTACGCCAACAGCCACCGCGGACGTGACAGCTGAGACAGCAACACTGCCAGATCGAAGCCAATTCGCATCTGCAACATCGGATTCTGGTGAAGGTGCTGAAACGTCGGGTTCTCAGCTTGGTAGTGGAGCGAAAGCGGGTATAGGCATTGGAGTAGCGATTGGAGCGATCCTATTGGGTATTACTGGGTTTTTGCTGTACAAACGGAGATTGAGGAAGAAGTTATCGAAACTTGACTGGAATTCTGCAATCCAGAATGAACAACCTGAACTTGTGCAGACGCAGGCGGCGTGAACGGGAGAGTAATTTATGAACTGCGTGCGCTTGACCGATAGGCGGTCAGTCGGGGACTTTATCGAAGCTCGGCATCTTCAATGGTAATGGTAAGGGATGGATCAAACCGGCACCACGACCAGGGGGGAGGTTAGGAGGAGGTTAGGGTTAGGCAATCTGAACTGTGCCGCAGACTGCGCCCCAGCAATTTACAAAGAGTGATGAAGGAAGACAAAGAGAATACGGCTTTGGTGTCTTTACCCTGGATGGATGGGAGAGGCGGAGTGGAGGAGGAGGGAAGGGTGGTGGAAGTCTTGCTCGCTATGCAGTTGACATTGTCTGTCGGCTCCCTCATCACGGCTCAGCAACCAATGACCAGCATGTCTCACAACGTCTACTCTTTGCGCGCATACGGCACAGTCGTCCTTGCAAATCTTGCTCCCGCAGGCGACACCAACTTTATCCAATGTGAACTGCTAATGTCGACGACAGTTTGAGAGCAAGCCACAACCGACCCGTCGTATTGGAACACCTGAGTCTGACAGGTAGTACTCGCCATCTTGGACATTATTTCCTAAATCATACCACCCGCTCCTAGTCTCATTTTTCCCCACCTCCGTCTCTAACTGCTCACCATGGCAAATGTTCAAAATGTTTTTAACAACATTGTGACAGTCAAGCCAGTTGAGTACTTCCTAACAGGGACACGGTATGGACCACTCACGATATCATTCACGTTCGCACCACCATGTACCGATGACTGGAGAGTTTACGACGACGATGTTATGGATCCACACTCTCTCCAGCTTTCCATCCCGATTTCCTGTATGCCATCCGGTAGTCTCGTTCACAGCCCAAGCACATGTCTCAGTGGATACACCATGGTCGATCTGTTTGAGTATAGGATGGGCCCACGTTGGACGACAGGCGGTGTTCGCTGTGGAAAGATTGTTGGAATTATAAGAGAAGATCAGTATCTATAATTTAGACGCGCTTAACAGGTTTAATACCTAAGCTAGCTTACGACGTAGTTACAACACTGCAATAATGCGTCTATAACTTCCTAGCATCCTAGGTAAGTATTCCTAGAGAAGAAGCTCGCTAAGCTAATCTAGAACGTTCTGCAACACCCTAACTGCTAAAGCAAGGCTTAGGAACAGCTATATCCTTTCCCTACACTAGCTGTTGTGGCCGCTGATCGCTACTATTGCACGAGGGTAGGAATTAAGACTCTTCGGGAGCCTGTGGTCGGTGCAACAAATCCATCGCGCATGGGGTGCCGGTTGTTGCAAAAGGTACGTCGTAACCATTGACTATAACGGAAGGCGCTATACCCCAGCTGACTTGCAATGGCAGTGGCTTTGCCGAATGGGATAAAAGGTGCGTGTCCACCTTTAGCACTCCTGTCACTGGATACTATGGAAGAGAAGTTATCTACACCGAAACGTTAGGGTCATTCGCCGGTGGCGCGGTGACTACATATACTATCAACGACCTGAACGGTAGAGGCAGTTCCACTGTGATCAGCAGCGGATTTATGCTCATGGGCCTAATGCGCGCGTACTGGCAAGACTCTGATCTCCCAAAATTCGATCGCGATTATGCGTCGTCACTAGCCGAGGTGTTGCTCCCTAGCAACACTTTCACGCCTACGGCAACAGCCACGGCCACGGACATCACAAGCGAAACAGCATCTCCCCCAGATTGCAGCCAGCTCACGTCAGCGACGTCGGCGGCGGAACCAGAATCAACCCGTGAGCAAAGTGCCGGTTCCTCCAACTCAGGCCTCAGTATTGGCGTCAAAGCAGGCATAAGCGTGGGAGCAGGCATCGGGGCGATACTACTGTTTCTCGCTGGATTCATACTTTACAAGAGACGTCTTCAGAAGAAGGCGAATCTCGACCAGGAAGCCGCTAAGCAGAATGATCAGCCTGAGTTCGTTCCGGTGAAGGAAAAGGAGAAGGAGACATATACACTCCCTTCCAGTTCAGCTCGATGGTCAGATATTTTGGTTAATCAATAGGCATTGCAAGCTTCCTACAAGAGGGGATGAAACTTTTCAAACTAGGCCTCAATGACTTCACGTGTTTTAGTGTAACGGCATAGCAAGGTGCACAAAGGCCTTTTGCAAGGGAATTAGTAGACACGATATGGAAAAATAAAGCAATTTTCGCTGGTAGTATGGACGACATTTACCTTCCCACAGGCAGTGGATCAGGAGTGTATTCATGTTTGGACTGGACGGAACGGGGGAATGGAAAAGGAGAAGAAGGAATCGATATCAATCTGCGCGGGCATCATCGTGAGAGAAGGATTACGGCGTTTTCCGCTCGACTTAGTGGCGATACATGGGGTATGGCTTGGGAAATTGACTTGGGGCTGGAATATGGGGATAACGAGACGAAGGTATGTTTACTCACACCGCGCATCGTCATCATGATGTATTCTTAGAGTCAAGACTGCCTTGATACCTCATCACCACATACCACGCTTTGGTACGTTACTTATCGCAATAATATTACCGGATAAAGTTACTACATGTTGCAACTAGGCCTGACTTACGCCTGACTAGATGTCTGACATCGAAGCAACAGAAGCCCGCCAGCAACGTCACAACCAGCAATAAACCATGCTCGCAGCCACATGAAACTCTGCATGGCGTAATATAGGTAGCATGCATGCAGTTCCCGCAGCCGTTTAGTGTGCTGATCTCCCGTCGCAGCACGCGCGCATGTTCTGATTGGCTATTACATCGCTACATCTCATTTCCTTCTTTCTAATGCGTTGAGAGATATGCTACAACGCACTCTCAAAGGCTCATTGTCGTTGTGTTAAAGTGCTTACCCTGATCACTATTCTGTGTAATCATCTACGTCATCACACGTAAGGACTAAGCCGTTTTAGGCGCACTACGAAACGCTTCTGAAGCCGAAACAACATGGCGTGCAAGTTCACGATACGTAACTTCAAATAATTGCAGTTGCATTGCATTCGATCTTTTCATCTCAATCAAAGTTCAAGGTTCAAATTTCATAGAGCAGAGCTGCTTGATTTGTTGTTTGTAGCTGCTGCCCACCATGAACTACATCTCAAGTACACGAATCCAAACCACTCAAACAATCATGCGACCCTAACACTCCAACAGACCTCGTCAACTCGGATGGCATAATCAATCCTCTCATCGACAATGGATACCTCCCGCATGCTGCGATCCGCCTAGGGATCCGGCGCCAACTAGCCGACCGTCTCTCCTCCATCGCTACGACATCGCTCGAAGCAGGTTATGAGTCTAAGATGAAGTATGTCGAGTTGCTGAGAGAAAGACCCATCGCCATTGAAACAGCCAAAGCAAATGATCAGCATTACGAGGTGGGGACGCAGGTGTTGAAGGGTATGTTGGGCCCGCGGATGAAGTATTCGGCTTGTTTGTATGAGAAGGGTGGAGAGACGCTGGGTGAGGCTGAGATCAGGATGATGGAGTTGTATGTCAAGAGAGCGGGGTTGAAGGACGGGATGACGGTGTTGGATCTAGGGTGAGTTTCCTTCTTCTTCTTCTTCTTCTTTCTCTTCTTTTGGTTCGTGATTCTAGTGTCTTTTGCGTGGGTGTTGGGGTCATGAGGATGTCACGTGTCCTTTCCATCCACCCTCTACTTACCCAAGTCTACTACAAGACGTAAAAGGCGGACATGCTGACGCATGTTAGTTGCGGCTGGGGCTCCCTCTCCCTCTACCTCGCCGAGGTCTTCCCCAACAGCTCCATAACCGGCTTCTCCAACTCGCGCACCCAAAAACTACACATCGACTCGGTTGCCAAGCAAAAGGGCTTCAAGAACCTTCGCATCGTGACGGGCGACGTCGTGGACCATGAATTCGAAGCTGCGAAATACGACCGCGTCCTCTCCATTGAGCTCTTCGAACATATGAAGAACTACTCTCTACTTATGGCAAAGGTCAGCCGGGCGTTGAAACCAGGTGGAAAGCTGTTTGTGCATATCTTTGCGCACAAAGATACGCCGTATGATTTCGAAGGTGGATGGATGACGGAGCATTTCTTCACGGGAGGCACGATGCCTAGTGCCGATCTTCTTTTGTTCTTTCAAGATGATTTGAAAATCAAGAGGCAGTGGTGGGTTAGTGGTATGCATTATAGTAAGACGTGTGAGGATTGGTTGACGACCATGTTGGGGAACAAGGAGAGTATTTGGAAGGGGTTGGCGGAGACGTATGGAGAGGAGGGGGCGACGACTTGGTGGAATAGGTGGCAGGTGTTTTATTTGGCCTGTAGTGAGTTGTTTAGGTGGGATGGAGGGGATACGTGGGGGGTTAGTCATTATTTGTTTGAGAAGCCTGAGTAGGGTGAGGCGGATGAGGATGGGACAGCAGAGAGTGACTGAGGAGATGACGCTGTAGGATATGTGCAGGCTGAATAATATCTAATCTCCATCTCAAGACATGTCGCACCGCTTCCTAACTGATATCCACATAGTTTCGTGCAATTTGATGATATTGGAACGTTATTAGAGACGACGACACCAAATATTGTTAGGTTTTGCAGCAGGCGCGGTTTTGGTAGAAGATACAGGGCGTATGCAGTTATTCTCGAGTTTCTGATTTCTTGGCGCTGTCTGCGTGAGATATCCCATCGATTTGGGCCGGTCTCCTACATTCCTTGGTATGTACATGCGCAATAAACAATGCCGGCCCCCGATTGCATTCACAACCTCCCAAACTCCTCCGTCAGCTCATCAAGAGCTCAGTGATCCCATGGGTGCTTCCAGCCCAGAAGAGCTGGTCCGTCCTTCTTCGCGCGGTACATCAACTGCCATTATTAGCGCTGTGCCTCCCTACATGTATCAAGACCACATACGAAGAACCACATGGAAGCGCCGAGGCCGGTAGCCATGAATCGGTATAACGGTCGGACCGGGTGGATGTGGATGGGGTGGTTTGGCATCTGCGCATATTTGGGCGGACCCATGCGGGCTCGTGTGGGTTGCATGACGTTTGTGGAGCCTAAAGAGTAGTCAGTTTAAAGAGGTGACATTGGCATCCAGCGGCGTATCGTACCTGCAAGCTGTCTCGTGCAATGGCCTGTTGACGTCTTTCGTGAATGAAGTGTGGTTAAGGTCGATCGGAGGCTACGCTAGCGTTACGGCGCCAAGACAATGGCATCGACCGCGGATCGCGTCTTTGCTCCTTCACCTACGACAATACCAACGTCAATCATCATGTCTGCGCAATAGCTTCTGCTTTCCGACACCCATCCATGGCAGCGCACGCCATTGCGACCACATATCCCTCGCTGTATCGCTCCACAAGACTCGACACATAGCGCGATTCGCGACTCTCCTGCGGACAGGTGCTCCGCGGACTACTTAGCAGCGACAACGAAGCGTAAAGGCGAATCCTCCGTCACGAACACCAGCCAACACCACCGCCAACATGGCCAACTCTGCAGGCGCAACGCCTTCGCTTGCCCTGCAGCGGCGATTCAAGGGATGCAGCAAAATCGGCGACTACGAAATGATGAAGAAACTCGGAGAGGGTACTTTTGGTGAAGTCCACATGGCGCGACAAAAGGCTACCGGCAGCATCTTTGCGCTGAAGAAGATTTTGATGCATAACGAGAAGGACGGCTTCCCCATCACAGCGCTGCGAGAAATCAAGCTGCTGAAGATGTTGTCGCACGAAAATGTCCTAAAGTTGGAAGAGATGGCCGTGGAGCGACCAAAAGCAGAGGGCAGGAAACGCGCCATCTTGTACATGGTCACGCCCTACATGGACCACGATCTTTCAGGTCTCCTCGACAACCCCGAAGTCCGGTTTCAAGAAGCGCAGATCAAGTGCTACATGCTGCAGCTGTTCAAGGGCCTGCGATACCTCCACGATAACCACATCCTACATCGAGATATGAAGGCCGCCAACCTTCTCATCAACAACCGTGGACGGCTACAAATAGCAGACTTTGGTCTTGCGCGACACTACGACGAAGCGGTACCACAGCGAGGCAGGGGCAACGGCGAAGCCAAGCGCGAGTACACTACACTGGTCGTAACTAGATGGTATCGGCCCCCAGAGCTTCTTCTGCAGCTCAGGAAGTACACGCCTGCTATCGACATGTGGGGTGCAGGCTGCGTCTTTGGCGAGATGTTCAAGCGCAAGCCCATCCTGGCAGGCCAAAGTGACATCCACCAAGCGCAGATCATCTTCGAGCTCGTCGGCTCACCAAATGACACAAGCATGCCCGGCTGGCACGAACTGCCTGGCGCCGACCCCATCCGCTCCTTCGCGCCCAGTACCGGCAACATCGCCCAACGCTTCCGCGAACTCTCCCCCATCGGCCTCTCGCTCATAAAAGACCTCATGCGCCTGGACTGGCGGAAACGAATCAACGCCATCGACGCCATCGACCACCCCTACTTCCGCGAACAACCACTCCCTATGCGCGAGGAAGACATCCCCCATTTCGCCGACTCCCACGAACTAGACCGGCGCAACGCCCGAGGACAAAAACAAGCACTGCCTCCCGCACCCCAAGGTGGCACCGTAGGCGGTGGACCAAATGGCGAGTGGGTAGGCCAGGGTCCACCACCCCAATCCTGGCAACAGAACGGCGACAGAAGATACAACGGGGGTCCCCAAGACCGAGGTCCACCAGGCGTCGATAACAGAGGCCAAAGAGGAGGCTATGACCGCCGAAACTATGAACATCGTCCTCCTCCACCTCCACCAGGTGACCGCAGGCCAAACTGGGGTAATAACGCGGAAAGAGGACATAACGGACTTCCTGCTCCCCCCGCTGATGGCAGACACCCCTTACCACCCGTCCCCCGGTACGGACCCGATGGCGCAGATCGCAGAAGAGGACCACCCCCGACTGCCGGCGGCGACACTTATATCCCTAGTTATGGTGCTGAGGGACCCCGTCGCTCCCGCGAACCTGACGAGAGGAACACAAGACGTGGCAGCCGTGACTCGGGAAACTCGAGAGAAGGAGGACATACAGCGGATGACCGCTCAGATCGTAATCGCGCGTATAGGGATCGTCCTGATAGGAATGATAACAGGGGCTTTGCAAGGGAGAGGAGAGATGGACGGACAAGGAGTAGAAGTCCGGATCGTCGGGACCAAGGCAGGAGGGATAACAGGGATAGGGACGCGGACATTTACCGTAGAAGATAGGTCTGCTACGGCTGTACAAACCCTCGCTCACGACTTTCGCTACGGCATCGGGCGTTGTCAAGGCAGCTACTTCGAAATGACATTGGATCATAAGAGAGGTCACTGGCTGCTGAGGAACCGTTTGCAGAGGCTGCACACTTTGGGGTTGAGGGCATTTTATTACGACCCAGTGGTTTATGGCACAGATGGCGTTTTTGTTATTCATGGCGATTATTGGGGGGTACCTGTTAGCTATACTCGCATTTTACCGGCGTCGGTCGTTTTGGAGATGGAGCTTGTAAGCAGGGGTGTATTGATACCGGTACGGCGATGAAGAAGTAGTATACCTGATGGGCATTGTTAGCGCAATAGAAGTAGGTAGTGGATTAGTGTAGTTGGTATAAAGAAAGATTATCTACACTATGTTGATGGTCGAAGGGATATGTGTACATGGCTGTGTCTGTTTCGCACATGTGGGGAGGGAGTTGGTGGAAGGTTTGGTACTTGCCGGGTAGTACTGTTGCTTTTCATTTGTGTAATGGGGTTGTTTTTACGAGGTACGTGGTGTGTGACTGTGAAAAGCCATAAAGCAGTAGAGCTGCTAGCAACATGTTATCGTATCGCTTGATCGTCTTTGTTGATATAAGTGAAAATATATGTGTAGAATCACATTCTCCTTTGGACTGACATGTAGATATATAAAAGAAGAACATGGATTAACGCGTGCTTCCTCACCATTAATAATTTGCAATTGCTGAATATCTACGTCGCAGCTCTATCCAACATTGTATCGACAACATTCTTTCGAACTAAGACAGTCTCTTCACGCCCACAACCTGTGCGATGTATCTCCCCCTTCTGACACTTACTCTTTGCATATCTTTGCACATTCCTTGGATATTGTTTGACTGGCGGGCTGCCTATGTGTAACCCTCACCCGTGAGATGACATCCGGATGACATGATAAACGCCACTCAACATGGCCCCACCCATATATACTACGACCTTGAAAAGATCTATTGGTAAAAGCTGGGGTGTAACAAATCATGATTGGGCGGCTGAGGTGCAGGCACAGCGAGGAAAGCTTGGCGGGTTCAGCCGCGTGCTGTACCCCGCAGACGGGTCATTGACTCCTTCTCTCTGATTTCTGCTGTGCTTCTTTCTTTATCTAACACCTTCCGTGTCTCGTTTCCAGAACTGCTGCGCGGCCTTTGTGGCGCTTATTCCATGATTTGAAACTGCCGGCCAACTCCATTTCTTGAACCATTCATCACTGTTCAGGTGCGAACGCACATATTTTCCTCCTGAACGCCTTCCTCTCTGCGATCCCAATATACCAATTGCGAGTCTTTCCAAAGCATCAATGCTTCCCAGCTCTGTTGGATCAAAGCCCTTGCGAGACCTTGACGATGCCCCGGTGTCCTGAATGCAGCAGAGTTGTGGTCCCAAAGCTGCATCCGGAGGAAGGCCGCGAACGAATTCGTACATGGTCTTCAGGTCCCGAACTGATCAGACTTGCTGAAACTGGTTGCGATCTGTGCTCCTTCATTCGAAAACATATCGAGAAGGTTTCTACGGCGAATGTCCAACGCATATATGGTCTGGCGGCGATTGTGCTTCGAGACTGCTACAGCGAAATTATCCTTGATGCCAACTTACATTCTCGCAAGCACGGTCTCTATTTGAAGATTCGCAAACCTTTCTATGACTCCGAATTCAGGATAGAGCCCACTCTTTCTAGTTCACAGTTGTCTATTCACGAGACTCAACATAATCCGGTCTTCCGTGCCTGTGAGCTTTTGGAAGCCTGCATGCTCAGCGAGAACGACGAACACAATGATTGTGCTCTAGACAAGGTGGATACATCAAACAAGGCGGCTTCACTTCCGCGTCGCTTGCTGGACCTTTCTTATAATGACAACATTGTCACACTCGACGTTCAAGCATGTATTGCTACGGCTCGCGCCACGGTCGATGAACTTTCGAAATACTGTACCTTGAGTTATCGATGGGGCGGCAAACCACCCGATTGCATGTTGAGCACGCAATTTATTGACGAACGGGTCACATCTTTTGTCAATATGCCACAAACTTTCAAAGATGCCATTATCGTCGCACGTGGTTTGAAAATACGCTTCCTTTGGATCGATGCCCTTTGCATAATTCAACCTAGCGCACATGGAAACTTTTCGGATTGGAATGCGGAAGGGCCGCGTATGTGGCTTGTTTACCAGAATGCGATTTGCACTATTGCTGCTACTTGCTCCGACAATCCAAACACCGGTTTCCTGTGGAAATTTGGGACGGACTACAATCCACCGTGCAGCATTCACGAGCAAACAGAAGATGGAACACTACGGCCTTTGTTCTTTTTCTCAAACGAGTCGGCATTTTACGGCTCGGTTGTCGCTTCCAGCTTAAACAGACGAGGCTGGGTTGCACAAGAGCGCTTACTCTCACGAAGGATACTACATTTTACGGAGGAAAGAGTTTTCTGGGAGTGCAAAGCAGCTAATACGACTCACTATAGTCCCACGCCTTATGACATTGGGTATGATGTGAGGTCGCAACACGCTTGTCATCTGACCTTCGAAGGTTGGCTTGATTTCATCACATTCTATTCAGCATCAGATTTTACGCGGCCGACAGACCGTTTAATTGCGCTATCATCGATTGCGAAGTCTGTACCGGCCGAGCAATTCGGGCACACGTACTTCGCGGGCATTTGGAGAAAACATCTCTCGACAAGTCTCTCCTGGTACTCTGAAGATCCGTGTTCTATCATTTCAAGAGCATCATGCCTCGATGTTGCGCCATCATGGAGCTGGGCATCAGTTCCTGGCCGTATCCAACATGGTTCCTCAGCTTTTGTCGACACATCTATAACCTTGATAGGAATACAGGACGTGTGGGTATCTCTGACACAGTCCAGCAACCCGTATGGAAATTTAAGGGAGGGTGCTCTGAAGCTTCATGCTCGATTATGTGATATGTGTTTGCCGACAGACAACACACGGAACCGACCACAACGAGTCTCTAGCATTCCCGAATATTACCCGATAGATACGCATTTGTACTGGGACGAATTGCAAGATCACTCTGTAAGGGAGAAGATGTATGCTGTTGTCCCGCTTAGCATAGGATATTTTGACGATTTCAGTGTTTCCAAGTTTAACGCTCTAGTTGTCACCTCACTACTATCGACAGGCAACGAAAGCACTAAAATTTATTCTAAAGTCTATCGGCGTATTGGATACCTTGAACTATCATGCCACTGGGAATATGATGCAGAAGGCAAGGTATACAAGCAACCGGATCCCCAGTCTGTATTCGATAGAATATTCCCTAATACCACCCTGCAGACTATGGTAATAATGTAATTGCGTTCGCTGTATTAGAGTTTGTGCTTGCTTCCGCTTCGGTGAACACGGCACGTGACTTTACGATGGTACTCACAGCCGCTGGTGCTCACAACAGCAGTTCCGTGTGTTTCGCCTGAACGCAAAGGACGATGCTACAGGTGCTGTCTCTGTTTCTACCGAACTTATCTACGAACGACATGCGACACGTGACATTCCTCAGATCATGTAGTGAACTACTAGACTCGAGTGCCCTCAACAATAAAGTTGGATAATCCCATCCCAAACCGGCAGCCGCTAATGCCGTCAGACTAGCTTGATTCTCTCTTCCGAGTCTGCCAGGGCCTGTCATGTTCTGAATATAGTTTAGTCCCGTCATAAAAAAGCAGGTATCTGTTGACTGACGGGTTTCATGTTGACATCGAACAAAGCGAATGGTGACGATTTACCCTCCTCGAACCGACGAATATTAACTCTGATACAAGCAGTATACTGGAGCAGCTTTGCCACCTCAACGCATTGACGATGGATCTCACTGTATTGAGGGTCGGATTTATGTTCTTCCTCAGAAAGACACCAAGAGTTCTGAAGAACAGCGACTGTGCCAATATACGGTGCTGTACCTGTGGACAGTCAGTAGAGATAACAGACGCCAAACATCTATAGCGCCAACTCATCCTCGGCACGATTAAAGCGTTCCACAACCGGCATCGCCCAGTACTCGCCTTTTCCTGTGGTGGGTGAAGGCGGCAGGACAGTGACTGTGGCTTCCTGACCAGCAAGATAGTCTTCCGTGATCACCGATGCCTTTTGCTTCAACAAGACGACAATGTTCGCTCAATTCCTCTGGGGAGCGGCATACTTTGACGCCATAGCTACCTCGACCTCGGACAGGCTAGGCGACTACAGGATATCATACATCCGCCTGGAGAAGTTTTGCAAGTGCTTGTTCATCGTGGACATCGTGGGCGCTTGGCAGCGTGAACCCAGGGTGAGCACGCAGGAGGTTGTTAACAAAGAAATTATCATCGAACGGTTCAACCAGCTCAGGTGGCTGTCTAACAATTTTCAATTTCTTAGGCGCACTTCTTAGGCTGGGAGCCGTTTGGAGTGGATGGTTTGCGAATAGTATAGTGTTTGTCTAGAGATGTGTTACTCCCTTGGACACCGCATCTGTAATCGCACTCTCGTAATCTCAAAAACACCAGTCTTCATCACTACGAGGGCCTGGAGCAGAGACTGGGCTGACTACATCTATCTTGCATTGGTGCTTCAGCACATATACGATATCCGCACCAGAGTCTCTACACCCTTGGCAAAGTGTCAATGCCGTCTCAAAGCTCACGCGCACGAAGCCAATTACGTACCTCTAGGCTTCTTAGGCTTGCGGACCCCATTGATCAACGGTGGCTCAAGTTCTTGGTAGAGAACCGCCACACGTGGCTTCGTGGTGGAGCAAATGTGCCGAGGAGCAGCTGTAATCCGCCAGCTTGCGATTAGTCCCTGTGCGCTGCACCCTCCCGAACTGATCATAGTGTTTGTCGAACGAGTCAGATCATGTTGGAAATGGTCCAAAATGCCGACAGTTGGAGTGAGTAATCGAGCTCGGGTTAAACCGAGCTGCTTTTGGAGAGTGTCCGAACACGCAATGCACAGGTCATGCTAGGTTTCGGCAACATGCGACACCATACCCGCTACCTTACGCGTTGGAACCAAAACTTCTTTGGAATAATGAACAGTACAGAGTGCTATACCTCAATTGCGAGGTCCCCAAAGTCGTAGTCGTGAACGCGTTTGATCGCGCTTGTCCCGGCTCGGTGCAGTAGTTGTTGCGCTCCTTGTTATTACTCTCTTGATTTACACGCTCCATGCGTAAGAAGATGCTCTTGAAAGATAAGTATCGCAGGAAAAAGTACCCTACTATCATTCCCCTTATTCTTAAACACTCTCCCAATCAGGTCTACACCGACACCCTTTCCTCCTAACATGCAACACTCCCCTCCCCGTCGCTTGAACCAACCACTCCGCCCATTCAATCTCATGTTCAACAACACCTTTCCACTCCCCTGTCCTCACCCTCTCCTCTTTGCTCCGTACCAACCAATCCCGTAACCTCTCTGTACAGCTGGCCAAACTGGCTGCTACGGCGTCTTCCGTAGCACCTAGTTTGCTTTGTTCAAGATAGAGCATGCGTTCGAGCCGTGTTAGGAGACCGAGTTGAATGGATGCAGATTCAGTGTAACGCGAGAGTAGATTGGAAGCGCGTTGGCGGAGGAGAAGGGCGTCCGAGGGGGTAGCATGCGTGCATGGGAGTGTGTATTGGTGGCGAGACGGGCGGGTCAAGTTGAAGGAACCCACGTCGCGGAGGACAACAAGGTCATCAAAAGAGGGAGCTGTAGTTGTCGATGAGCTGAAGCTTTGGCGAGGTGTTGGTTGTTGTGTTTGTTGTGGTTGTCCCGTTCGTCGTGAATCTCTCGTGCCATCGTCCCAGATCAGATAAGCGTTGTGACTAACTGACGTCGGTGTACTGGGCTCTGTTTCTGTCTCCTGCTCCTCTGCTTCTGGATCCCATTCACACTCCGTATCTGGGTAATCGTCTGAGTCGTACATGAACGTCTCCGAATAACTGAATCCATACCCTTCCTTTTTCTTCCCCGGTTTGGTCAGCAAAGGCGGCGTAGGTTGATAGATAGACATCTGAGGTTGAAATGGTTGCACTGGAGAAGCCCTTTTAGTAGACTGGGAACTGGAACTGGAACTGGAACCTGAGCTAGATATGGAATTGGATTGGTTGGAGCCGGTAGTCATGGATAGTCCCGAGAAACTTTGGTTGAAGTTGACCTCAGAATGGATTTGTCGCTCCACATCATCAGTGAATGATTGCGAGAAGGAGAAACGGAGTTGGATGTCTTGGGACTGTGATGGCTGATGTGATGGGCTTTCCTGGGGCTCACGTGCTGAAATCTTGTCTCTTTCTGGTAGCACGATTGGTGTAATTCTCTGTGAGTTGACGTTGTTGTTGTGCTGCTATGGTTAGGTCAGTCAAGTCTGATGTCCATCACGAAACACATGGTATTTACAGGTCCTCTCCATCTTGGCGGTCGCTTGCTCTTTCCTTCGCTTGCTCGGCGCTCTTGCAGCTTTGTTGTTTCCGGCGCAGCTAGAAGAGGAAGTGGGTCGATGCTTCGACGCAGACTAATCTGTCGCTGCTTTGTTGGGCCTTCTCTTCTCTATTTATGGTCAGAGTCACGATTATTCTTCTCTCGAACCGACTTACTTTGACAGGCATGATTGTGTTGGTCATGCGCGACGCTGTGTATCGGGTGTTTAGTGTATCAAAGTGGCAGTCGCGTGATTCCTCTTCAAGCTGGGTAAAGCAAAGTGTCTGAGTCCCGCGCACGTTAAGTAATGCGGTTGTTTGTGTTGGTTTGTTGATGTGGCGTGTATACATCCTAAGGCACGTCGATCAGAAGGCGCGTTCGAGTCGCGTGAATGCTGACTAGCGCGGTTAGCGCAAAACACGACTCTCGTCCTATCACCACGGTGATTCTAAGAGTCTTGATACACTTTGCCCCACTCTTGTGTAGTGCAACAGCACAGCTGCGATTTTGGGTGGTGGAGACGAAGTGTTGTCGCATTGCTTCTGCGCATTCGAATGGTATCATTTTCTAACACTGTATCATGCTCTGTCGCCACACGTCGCATTGACCGTCGCATTACTTCTTTCCAGTCTCCAGCAACTCCACGCCCGTCCTTACAACGCCGATCGCTGCGCCAGTCTGTATGGCCTCACTTCCACCTCCACTCAGCCTGTACTCAATGTCCGCTAGACCTGCCATCCATGTCACCATGACCTGCGGCGGAACGTCGTTGCTGACCAGGTCCTCACTAATCGCCGTCAGGATATCCGCTAACGCAAGTCCCTTCATAATCTTCAAATTATTGACCGTTCGCAAACACTCCGTCATGTCGTTCTTCGATAGTAGCGTCTCGATGATGTACTTGATGTCCGAAGGGTGTGGAGCTGCTATGCAGTCGTAGATAGTAGTCTGTGTGATCTGGTCGCGTACGATGGAACTCGGGTCGGGCGCAGGCTTGCCCGGTGTCTGAAGCGGAGTGCTCGATGCATGGCAGGCCTGTAGTACGTTAAGTGCTCGCCTCATGTCACCTTTGCTGAGCGTCACAAGCGAGTCAGTGGCATCCTGCGTAATGTTGACCTTCTCCTCCTCAATGACCTTGTCGACTAGATTCCTGATATCTTGATCCTTCAGCGGAGAAAATCTGAATCTTGTGCATCGCGATAATAGAGCTGGAGAGAGCTTATGTGTATAGTTGGCAATGATACAGAAGCGTGTGTTGGCAGTGTACTTCTCCATGATCCGTCGTAGTGCCATCTGAGCAGTCGCAGTCATAGCATCTGCTTCGTCGAGGATGATGAGCTTGAATGTCGCAAGGGATGAGTCTCCCGCCTTGGGTGCTGCAGAGAAGATCTGCTTTGTGCTACTGAATGTTTTGATCTGCTCTCGTACGACATCGATACCTCTGTCGTCTGATGCATTCAGCTCCAAGACCATCTGTCGCATGTTCTTGTTCCCGTATATGCGGCGTGCGAGTGCGAGGACGGTCGACGTCTTTCCTGTTCCCGGAGGGCCGTAAAGGAGAAGATGGGGTAGTCGCTGGAAGAGTTAGCGGTGCTTCTCCGAGGAGGTTCCAAACTATACATTTGAGTCTACGAACTTGTTGATGGTCGCTATTATGTCCTTGTGTCCTTCGACATCGTCTAATGAGTTTGGTCTGTACTTCTCTACCCTTTAGGAGATTTAGCAGCTGTCCAAGAAGAAACATACTTTGAGCCTCACCATGGCAAAGAATCCTCAGCCTCAACTGGTAGGTTTGCAGCGCTCCGCTTGCCCTTCTTCTGATCTCCGCCAAAAGTAATTGAGTTGTCCACCGCGGGCGCATCCACGTCCATCTCATCTTCGAAGTCGGACATTTCGGTAGTTGTACGATTGATGCAGGGTATTTGGGTAAGCGTTGAATTCGAATTGAGGCAGCGGGAATAGAGGAATGGCGGTATGTAGTCTGCTAGTAAGAAGTTGAGGGAGACGCGCCGCGCGCAGAGACGCGTTGATTGGTAGCTTAGTCACCCCCGCCCGCTCAGCCCTACGAGTACACCTCACCAAGCGGAGCTGCGCCGTCACCTCCGTCGAGCTCCAAGATCCCAAGAACACCACCAAACACAACCCCATATAGGCGACAACACCCAAGATGCCCGTAAGTCAGCAAACGCAATTCGATATACCACAGTCTCAAACCGTATGCAAAGGTAGCGTAAGCAGCTAACACCTCGCCAGGCCTACCACTCTGTCTTCCTGGATGAGCCCAACCAGCAATTGATCGGTACAGCTATACTTTCCAGCTTCGTCATGTGTAAAAGAGATTGACTGGCGCATCAGGAAACTTTGCTCTCCTCCCGCTTCGTACACGGACCCGCGGCCCTGCCATCCAGCTGCCCACCCTACCTGCCGATGTCACAGAGCTCACCATCGATGCCTCACACGACTCGTACGACCCCTTAGATGAAATCCTCGCCCTCTTCCGCGCCAACACATTCTTCCGCAACTTTGAAATCAAGGGACCGGCCGATCGCGTGCTCATCTATGGCATCCTATACGTTAGCGAGGTACTGGGCAAGATCAAGCCAGGCATGAGCCGGAGAGAAGCTGAGAAGGTAGGTTATTTCCAAAGAGTCGAATGAGGAGAGCGGGATTGAGAAGCTTACTATACGGATAGGCTGTTATGAACATTGCGCTGGACACAAACTTCGCTATCCCAGGCGACGCTGGATTCCCGCTGAACCAGGCTTTCGAGGCACCGGCGGACAGGAACGGAGCAGAAGTGCTGCGACAGTACATTATGCAAATGCGACAAGAGTTGGCGACACGGTTACTCAACAGGGTATACGCAGACGAGACAAACACACCTAGCAAGTGGTGGCTGAGCTACACCAAGAGGAAGTTCATGGGCAAGGCTCTGTAGATTGGCATTTGATTAGATCGCAGCATGATCTTGAGAGACCTACAAGTTCCCGGGAAAGCTAAAGTCAAAAAACATTCGTCTGGGTTGCGACTATGGTCAAGTAACTTTCTTCCATTATCTCCGTGTGTCCTTTCAGTCAAAGTGTCCTAACCGTATTGCGACGTCTCGTGATTCTATATTATTTCCAGGGTCTAGTGATGCACTGACGTCATGAGCTTCTGGCCTGCGTTTGGGCAGGCAGGCGCAAACGCTGGCATCTTATTTGTCTGATCGCTCTAGCTTGTATTATCGCTTCCACATCAACACCGCAACACCACAATTCTTAATTTCTAATTCCTTGCTGTCGACGCAGACAATTTCACAGTAGTACTACGCAGCTTCCTTTACCATCGCTACACATGCCCTCGCTGCCTTTGTTTCTCACCAGCAGTCCAGTTCAATTGTCAGATCAAATACCAACGATGCAAGGTACGCATAGATCTTTGAAAATCTTATGACTGACACGAACTGCTAACATGTAGCGAAGATGATGATGAGTGGTGCGATGTGTCGGACGAGGACATTCCCAAGATTGGCTCTGATCGGGATGGTAGACTGCAGGATGTTAACTGGGAGTCTAAGGGCAAAGAACTTGGACTAGAATCAAATAGTAAGTTCGTTCCTTTACAGGCATCTAGATCCCGAACCCCATCTTAGGCCACTGGAGGCGGCCAACTGACTGCGCAGTGCCCACCCTATTCAGCAACGATCTACCACCTTGCGGCCTGATGCCACAACTCGCCTACGAGAATGTCGTCGAACGGCTACGCAAGCTGTGGTTCGAGCACGCAACTCAACCTTCCGCCAACGTCCCCACGCTCAGTCTCTGCCGATTACTCCTGGCTGACCTCAAGGCCGAAGAAGAAAAGACACGATCCGGTACTCAAAACAATACGAAGACCCGTACCCCCTGGCGGCGCGAAGCCGTCTTCCAGTATGAACTCCGCTGGGCCAAGTATTTCGTCCGAGAAGTCGAGACCGCTGATAAGAGGCCCAATATGACGGAGAAGCAGCTAGATAAGCAGGAGTTCATGGATAGGATGTATCCGATCCCGAAGGAGTTGAAGATTCTGATTAGGAATCAGAAGAATCAAAAGCAAGTGCTGGATCTGTGGAAGGCGTGGCATCATGGGAAGAGGGGGACGAGGGAGCAGGAGGGTGCGGGGCTTGGTATTGGAGGTGCTAGGGATGAGGATGGGGAGGGAGATGTAGATGGGAGGGAGGATGAGGAGGGGAGTGTGGAGGATGCTGAGCATGCTACGCCGATGGAGTAGGACTTTGTGTTACTATGGTACTTGATAGCTACTATAATACTTGATGGCTGGTCGTATGAGATGAGGTTGTGAAGGAGATTGGAGTACTGGTTTGTTTTCGAGAGTCTGTAGTAGGATGAGTGCTTGCTTTCCGCGTCTGGAGTAGGTAGGGCGATCTTACTTCCATTTTTCCCACTTCATACAATGTTTCTACGGCATCTGTCTGTAAGAATATATCCACATTAAAGGAACCTTTCGCTCAGTACGTGGTTAATTTGCATTTCCTTATCCATACGGCAGAGGCCTGGTATAAGGAAAATAGTGTACTAGCCGCGTGTTTATGGCAACTGTATGGCAGTGACTATGACAGGCAACCTCCGGCTGATGTCGAATATTACCATCTTCAGCAATTCGTCCATACCGGTGAGACCATCGCATTTCTCAATCTTCTTGGACGTGTCCAGCGACCGATGTCGTTCAAGTCCACTCTCACCTCAATTCCACCATCATGGCTTATCATCTGGCGAGTTGCTAGCGTCATCTACACTGCCTAAAAAGTGCCCGTCTCTCACCTTCACCTTTCCGCGCGCTCTGCATCTTCGCCAGTCGCCAACAGGATATAAACCCCCGCTCTCCCACCGTCATTCGTTCTCTTCCTTCTCACTCCAATCGCCTACCATCGACCGCCCACATCGCAACTTTAACAAGCCTTCATTTGCCCCTTCTCTTGCATAACAAATAGCTTCGCTCCGGCACGCACCACAACCACTAAGTAAGTCCATCGCGTTCGTGCCGTTGTGTATATGCTAACTGCCATCGCAGATCAAATTTCGCAGCTACCGCCAAGATGGTTAACTGGACTGCCGATAAGGACCAGATCGTAAGTTCACCTCGTCCTCCGCCAACTGCCCATGTTCCTCGTCGCAACGACTAACCATTCTCCAAGATACTCAAGGGTATCTTCAAGTTCCATGACATCAAAAGCAGCGCACCCCTCCTCAAGTACCTATCTGAAGAGATCGGCGGAGGTGAGTCCGTCCTTCCGTTTCCCTGTGTCACCAAGCTTCCCCATCCTATGCCTACGTCATCTCAAGATGCCGGCCTCTGCCTCATCTTTTCCCCGTCTTCACGTTCGCATCAAATGTTCTCAGCTTACCTCCCCCGCCTAGACTGCACACCCAAAGCCGTATCTCATCGCCTGACCAACATCCGCAAGGGCGGCACCATCCACGCCAACAACGGCGCGGTCAACTCGCCCACTCCCAAGAAATCAGGTTCCCGCGCCAGGGCTACTCCACGTAAGAAGAAGGCTGTGTCGGAGGAAGTCGAGAGTGTCGGTCTGCAGGGTCTTGTGGATGGTGAGGAGGAGGTGTTGCTAAATCCGACGGCGGCTTGTGGGAAGCGCGGTATGAGTGGTGGGGTGAAGAGGAAGGTTGAGTATAAGGAAGATAGTGATCAGGAAGATGGCGAGGGTGAGGATGGGGTGGAGGAGGAGTATGTTCCATTGGCGAAGAGGGTTAAGGAAGAGCTGGTTGAGGAGGCTGCTCTCGTTGAGGAACTGGTTGACACTGAGGTTTGAGCTTCTTTGCTGTGTCTCTGCATTACTGGCAAGGGTGGGCTTCGGTGGGCTTTGGTAGGCTTTCTATATGGTGAGAATGTCTGGGAACGAGGATTTGAGTTGCGCATCGGCATCTGGTGGTTGGATGGCTCTTAGTGCTCTGACTGTCGGACATATTTGGGCGCGAGCGTCATAAGCTAGAGCTGGATATTTCCAGACAGGAGAAGTCGTGCAGGTCTGTCGACCTTTGCCGAACGTCATGAATAGACACGCATGGACAAATGATTAACACCATAACAGTATGAAGACCATACTCTGTGGTTATGTCTTTGTTTGCGCATGAAACCTGATCATCCGTTTCGTACGTTGATTGTTATTGTTTGCTCTAAACACGGGAGTGAAGCTGCCCTTTCACGCTAGCAAGGTGCACTGCAATCTCTAGCGCGGGCGAGCGTGTGCAAGAAAACAGAACGAGCCTGATTGGTTACCAAGCCTCAATACCAGTGAACGTCTGCTCTGCTCGCAGTGCATACAGCTACAGTGTCTTGCTCGTATGCGCTAAGATTTGTAGTGTAGGATCCCTAAGCTACTCCACGTCTTTTGAGTTAAATATCGCAGTGCAGCACTATCAAGGAGGGGAAGCGTATCTACCTCCTGACTTAATATCAATAGGCGCGTGGTTTGACTGCCCTGCATGCCGTCTAGAGCCCTCGATATTGGTGCTGCATCTCCACTTGCATTGCAATCGTCGGCCTCTTCTCGTATTGAGCGTTACTTCTATAAATGGGAGATGATGGCTTATTGCTTTGGGGTTGTAAAGCGGTGGTCCGATTTTGCAAGGCGGTATCTCAGATAGGTGAGAGAGTGCTGGTACTGGGGTGGGCGCCAAGATGTGATCAGACCAAGTGCGGGGTAGAATCGGGCTTTAAAAAGTGGGTGCGCCCGGATGGCTGCATCGCAATCTCCGCGCTGCACAGGAGCACACCCTCAGCAGCTCATGGTCACCGGCACGGTCCGCAGCCACCTCACACATGCTACAGCGAAAGAGAACCTGTTCGCATACGTATTTAGCAAAGGAGTTGGGATCGGGCGATGATTTGCATGGCGATTCCTACTTTCACACGAAGGCCGATCTCGATCTATCCGTCGACTGTGGACTTCAAAGCGAACAAAATGTTGGGAAAAATAGGTAGAACGAGACTGGCGGAACTGCAAGGATTGGGTCACTGAAGATTAATCGTTCTGAGCTCATAGGTCTTTCGACTCGATAGGTAGTTCTGACAAAGCTACATCTCATTTTGTATGGCGGTGCCGACTTCACCCTGCTTCCTCGACTTCTCTTCCGCGAGTCACACTGCAATCGCCCGCAACAAGGACAAACACCGTCTTTGAAGAGCCAGAGATGTTGATACAAAGTATACTGCAACTTTCAGCGCAGGCAACGGGATCGGGTGACGCGTACGTTCGGTCTTGGTGTTCTGCACGTAGCAACCTTCTTTCTAAACCATAGTCGGTAAAACCTGCAGGATCAACCGGTCAGTACTTCCTCCAATGGAAAGTTTGGCGCAAAAGTGGGGATGCTTGTGCTCTGGAAGACAAGATGTCTGCGTCAACTGCATCTTTAGCACGGCAGTTCCTGGCCGAGAAGAGTAATCATGCGACCGTGCGAAAGACGGACAACCTACACACATAGGCAGACGGAGTGGCGGAGTGAACTGATATATTAGCATGCGTGGGATCAGATCCATGCGCTTGGCACAGGCAAATGCCAAGGGGCCATGTAACCATATGCTTCACATCGATCTTGCAGGCGATCCATCATACGGACTGATCAACGATGGTCTTATTCGCAGTGAAGACAACGGAGCGGGAGTAGCCGCCATCCGAAGCTAGCGCCCCCATCGGATATTTCTGACTAGAACCGTTGTCCAAGTCTAACGGCTCGGGTGTGCTCAAGTTCCGAGCGTTATACCTAGTCCTACCCACTCAAGCAGTGTCGTGGGTACCGATCGGATCCACTCACTACTCAAAGCAAAAGGTTGGCAGCAACATACAGCCATCATCTATCTGCCGACGCCATGGACGAGCAGAGCAAATGCAAACACTTGGGATCTGGAGCAGACTTGCTCGATGGTATATATTACGTCGCCCTCTGTTGCAGAGTCGGCTTGCCATCACCTTACACCCTCACCACTGAAATTGCGTCTTGTGTTCCAGAAACAGCACCTTTGTCTCTAAATCAACGTTTCAACTCACACCGGATCTGGTACCCTCTCAATCGTCTCGTTTGCCATGTCGTATCATCAGTCGTTGGCCGTTATGTGGTTTCTTCTCGAGATCGTACGTGTTTCTGTCTTATGCTTGCAGCTACTTTCTAATCATTTTCCTAGGCCGTGGCATATGCATTGGGTCTTGCAATCTACAGGCTTTATTTCCACCCTCTCCGCAAGATTCCTGGACCGAAACACTTTGCCGTATCCGGACTTCCGCAGGCCATTGATAACCAGTTCAGAGGTCTTTTCACTAGAAAGGTCCTCCGATTCCATGAGAAGTACGGTGACATCGTTCGTACCGGGCCGAACCACTTGTCCATGAACGGGACCATCGGATGGCCCGAAGTTTTCGGGCATAGTCGTGGCGGACGAGCTGAATTTTCTCACTGGGACGACTTCTACCAGATCGGAGACAAGACTAACCAATCTCTTTTTCCAGCCGATAGAGAAAGCCACCGGCGCCAACGCCGTCTTCTGGCACATGCCTTTTCTGATGCTGCCATCAAGGAGCAGGAGGCGTTGATCAAGCAGTACGTTGACAAGCTTTTCGTCCAGTTACGCAGAGAGGCTGTGCAGCAAGGACCGACGGACATGCTCAAATGGTACAATTTCACGACTTTCGACATCATTGGGGACCTCGTCTTCGGGGAGCCATTCCACTGCTTGGACAACAGTGATTATCATCCCTGGGTCTCTATGATATTTGCTGGCATTAGAGCTGGCGCCGGCATGATTGCATTGCTGAAAATGCCTCTGCTTCGTTGGACTCTCCGACTGATAGTATCCAAAGAGGACATCCAGCAGCGTAATGAACACAAGGCAATGAGTAGAGAGAAGACGGAGCGAAGAATAGCACTTGGTCCAGCACCCAATGGCCGGAAGGACATCATGACGTACATTCTTCGTCACAACGATGAGAAAGGCATGAGCCATGCAGAGATTCTGGGTAATTCCGACGCTTTGATCGTAGCTGGTAGCGAGACGACAGCAACCGCACTCTCAGGCTTGACCTACTATATCACAACCAATCCGCAAGCTTTAAAAACCCTTCAACAGGAGATCAGATCAGCTTTCAGCACTGAGGAGGAAATTACGATGGCGTCCACTGCACATCTCAAATATCTGCATGCCTGTATCGAGGAGGCTATGCGAGTGTATCCACCGGTTGTAGAAACGCCCCCACGTGTCTCTCCTGGTGAATATGTGAATGGTCACTATATTCCCAAGGGTGTAAGTCACACTCCGCCATTGCTTTTACGCCGCTCCGTTCCTACCACACTACTTGGGTAGCTATTGTCCGAGCTTGTGAAACTTGAAGTAGTCAAATATTAACAAAGCCTTCCAGACTCTTATCACGATCCACCAATGGGCCGTCCATCACAATCCCAGTAACTTCGCCCTGCCAAATGCCTTCATGCCTGAACGATGGCTCAGTCCTGACCACCCCTTGTACGACCCGCAATTCAGTGCAGACAAGAGAGCAGCATTCCAACCTTTCTCTTTTGGCCCACGAAACTGCATCGGCAAGAATCTTGCTTACGCTGAGCTGCGGCTTATCGCTGCTCGGTTTTTCTGGAACTTCGACATCGCGTTGCACCCAGAAAGTGCTGGCTGGCCAGATAAGCAGAGGGTGTTCACGCTTTGGGAGAAGATCCCGTTGATGGTGCAACTGAAACAAGCGGAGAAGATTTAGGACGATTGCAAGTTATCGCTAAATCAGTGCATGTTCGCCTGGAGTACGGATGCGACTTGTGCCGTTGAGTTATGTTAGAGCCTCTTCTACAAGCACACAGGCGTTTTTAGGCAATATAACAATGTTACAGGCTTAGCTTCTGCATAAGATACAAATTACGAGATGCAGTCAAGTGACATAGGCAGCTTACATTACCTAGCGTAACGCTCTCTTTTGGCGAGATACGTGAGCCTTGCATCTCGATTTTTAGCGTCTATTATGTGAGTTTGTTCGATAGTTGAAAGAGTTTGATTAATTGTCGACAAGTAGGACAAAGAAATTTTCATTCATGTGAGGCAGAAAGCCCAAAGGAGCGAAGCACAACTAGCATTGTCAAATATGCAAATGAAAAGTACGACTGCTTTACTCTAGTACTTCAATAACTAGCGCGGTAGGGAATTACATTAGGAACATGTATGCATGTGTAATGTGACGCTGCAAACGAGGCTACAATTCACGATGGAACAAGGAGAACTGGAAGGCTACAATGATGGAACAGCGACCAGTCGGTAGTATAGTTTGGAGCAAAAAGCAGGCGAACACACCGCATAAATGTCGTCATTTCTCGGTCCTGAGAAAATCTAAGCGTAACGTAATTGGGGGTTGACTCGCGTTACGCATGCGAAGGGGACGAAATGCGATACGCGAGGTAAGTTGTGAGACTGGGGGGAAGCAGGAAAACCGACTCAATGTTTGCAACACGCACATCGTGCAGTTCCAGATCTTTGGGATGCATGGCTAGAATATCTCTTCTACGCTAAAAGTTACAGTGCAAAGACTATCTGGGGGATCTATAAGAGTGTAGCAAGGCGAGTCCACTCTAGATCAAGACTCGGACAAGTAAGGACAACAGCCAATCTTAGAGGTAGAAAGCAGGGATACTCATTCCTTCATCTCCATCGGACTCAAAGCTCGGTCAGGCTTCTCTTCATCGCCCTTCACTTGCACTGCAATTTCTAGCGTAGAAAAGGAGTCTACATGCATGTAAGATTGTGCTTCGAGCGGATACAGCGGGCGCTATCCGCCTTGCTATCTACTTCAGAGAAGCTGCAAGGCTGCTCCAACCTGCACTGCAATTCTTAGCATGGAAGGAAAGTCGTGCCATCACTGTGAACATGGACCCTGGTGAGGAAGGTTTCGTCTACCGTATGGTCTGAAGTACTATGGACTGAAATATTGCCGTGCCTTGGAAGCTGTGGAACGGATACAGACATTCGATAAACATGTTCCATGTGATGCACTGCAATCTTTAGCGCGGATGGGTGACTCATGACTGCATCTCGAGCAGTGCCTTATGTGTAATGTTAGCCGATTAGAAAGCTGCGGATGTCGGCAGCGGCTGGATTAGGTTGCTGGGGATGGTAGCGCAGCCAATACCGGTCAAGGCTGATGCGGCCCGCGAGGTAAGAGGAGGGCTGAACGATTGAGCAACTCATAGTGGATTGTTCACCGGTTTGCAATTCTGCTAGCAAATGAAGTACAATCACGAGAAGATATGCACGCAAGGCAGTGATTTAGGCCAACTCTTTGAAAGCATAGTCTGGTTAAATTTGAGGGGAAACGCCAACTTATTGATTTTGTAGCGGGTTTGGTCACACAGCGGGTCGCGAGACGAAATCAGTTTTTGTAGCCTAGGGTAATACCGAGAAACCCGATGTCACATGAGCTGCACCCGACCCTGAACAGGATCATGAATGTATGAGCCACCGTGGAAATCGATGCAAGGAAGCTGGCAAAATATGGTGTGTCGCTTTGGAATATGCATAAGATTTGGGTAGAAGCCAGATAAAGCAGGCTATCCCATATGCTTCGCATAGGCTGGAAAAGGCGCGTAGGCGGCTCGCCTTGTATGCTTACAAATGTCTTTCAGCCACTCTGGGTGAGGTTGGCTCTTTCAAGCTTGATGTCCTGCAACTTGCGCATGTCCTATCGAGCTCAGTAACGACAGGTGGCATAGATCACAACAACGCTCACCTGTTCTACCGTTTGTTCGACAACATAGCGTGTAACCACTACCTTCTGCTCCTGACCAAGACGCAAGGCTCGCACAACCGCTTGATTTTCGACTGAAGGGTTCCACTGAGGCTCGAAAATGAAAACGCGGTTGGCAGTGGCGAGATTGAGCTAGAAGATGCCATTAGCGAAGACAGACCATAACGCTGCTTGGCTTCACTTACCCAACGGCGCCCGTGCCGGTAGTCATGATGAGAACACGTAATCTGGGGTCACCTGAGAATTGGTGCAAAATGCGTTCGCGTTTAATCGTCGAGCAGTCGCCATCGATCCGCTCATGAGTCCATGTCCCACCAGACAAACGGCGAAGATAGAAATCTAGCAAGTCTAAATATCTCGTCCAACATGTGAAAACAACGCTGCGTAATCGGGAGAATTTGACTTATTGACGGGTAAGGACGACTTCCTTACCTCTTCGTTTTCCATATATTAAGAGAAATATCCCTCATTAAAGCCTCCATCTTCGAAGACCGTCCATCCGCTCGGAAGTAGCTATCGTCTTGCGATGCGTGCTTAGAGCCACGAGCTTGGAAAGATGCGTCCCATAGTGGCTGGCAAAGAGGGCACTGCTGGGTAAACTTTCTTGACCAACCGGCATGCTCTGGACCAGACACTCCATGCCAGAGCAGGTGATCTCACCATCCCTTCCCAGCGAAGCCTCCACAGCCTCTCTCTCGTCGGGTAGGTGCAGTTTGCGGCGGTTCCAGGAAAAGGGTTGCTGCCAAGTTCCGTCGCTGCAGATGATGCGTAGTTGAAGTTGCACTTGGAACATGCCTAGCGTGCTCTTTTGATCGAACACTCCGTTCTGCTTGCGAACAGCCCGAAACATGATATTTTGAGTCTGGCCATATTGAGCCCACTCCTCAGGCGACAGCCTTATCTTCCTTACATAGTGTTGCTCGTCCGGCACGTGGAGTACATCCTTGGTTCGGCGGAGACACAATGAGTCCAAGAGCTTTGCAAAGCGTTCAATTGCCAGGGTACGTCGTTTATCGCCTTCGTCGAAGGGTATCGCGACCCACTTCCGGAAGTTTGACAGGCTGTGAAAAGTATTTACTCTCAAGAAGGCGAATAGTGAGCCGATATCCTCGAGGCGGTTCTGTATAGGGGTACTGGTCAGGCACCACCTTGATCGGGCCGCGATCTCTGCTAAAGTCCGATACAACACCGTAGACTGCCGTCTTATAACGTGGGCTACAGTAACATTGTCAATCGGGAACAATCAGGGATTGATGTCCAATCTACGAACCTTCGTCAAGCACAAGGCGATACCACTCTAAGTTTCTAAGCCCGCCTTTGCTCCCGGCAAAGTCTGAGGCGAGCGTGTGATAGGTGGTGATTATGATATCTGCATCGATGTGGACCATGATATTTGATGGCCTTCAACGTTCTGCGAGTTGGCTCATCAAAGTGTCTCCCATAGTCAGTCGCTTATTCGTACTTGAACTGTTGTAGTGACTCACTTCTCCAGTTCCTGAAACCATTCGTTGATCATCACTGCACCACCACTCTCAGAAGTTTGAACCTGGAATGAATTCGTGATATACGTACGGCCCGAGGATGCAACAATCAAGGTAGCGCCAGAGCGACGTATGCCTCTTCGCATTTCCGATGTGCCATCGTCCACAGCTTCAACTTGCATAGCCCATTCATGAGCAGCGCTCAGCATTCGTAACACGAGGGCTAATATGGAAAGAGTTTTTCCCATCCCCATCTCGTCTGCGAGAATACCACCGCCTGTCTCGTTGGGCTCCACCATACCTATGAACATGTTCAGTATGCCTGGAAGCTCGTGATCTATGGAGAGGAAACCCACAATGTGCTTGTGTGACGACATGACGGTAGCTTTCAACTGCATCAGCGACAGCAAGCAAAGTAGTTCGTTACGTACATACCACTGCGCTCCTTCGTCGTCGGCTGACTTCCAAAGCGCGTATTCCTCCGGTATCGGTCCGTCTTCGCGTTGCATCATAAAGTCAAGTGCTGCCTTCTGATATCTAGATCGCTTAGTATGCAGCTTTGGATCCGCCCGTGCCCGCAAGAGGTGTGTGGTCAGTGTTTTGAAGAGAAGTAGTCACGTACAATAAGAGCGGGGTATTCAGGCGCTCATCGCCTTCTAATCCACGAAAATTATGGCCTCGTGTCAAAGACGAGTACACGTCTTGTATAGTACTTTTCAGTGTCTGGATGCTGGGCTTTTCCAGTACGGTTTCTTCCACTGGGATTGCCGTCTCCGATGTTGAGAAATGGAATCCGGGGAGCGTGAGCATATGTGGATTCTGGTATCTGCAGCTATCTCTTACGTGTGTGGGATGCTGGAGGCAGAGCTTTTGCTGCGATAGCTCCCTACCGATGTTGTGAGCAGCTGTCGGTGGGCCATATACGTTCACTTGCACACGAACTACGGCTTCATTCGCTCTTTCGGCGCGACTCAAAGTCTCTTGAATAGCTCTTGTTGGGACAAAGACTTCGAAGTCAATATTGTAGCCTTGTTCGGCGATGCTAGTTAGTACTTGGTCCAACTGGGCATTGACTTGCCCTACGGCTGCGCCGTCTAGGAAAGCGACAAAGTGTTGAGCTTCGGTCTTGATGATACACATTTGTGCGTGTCCTGGAAGGGGTGATGATACAGTGTTGTTGAGCCGATGGTTTAGCTCTATCATTTTACCACAAATCTTGATAGCAATCCTGAAAATCTAAATCCACGTTAGCTCTGACTGTTTATAGAAGCGCGACGAGCACAGCCAGTGGGCAACATTGGCAGAATGATCAAACGACAATTAGTTTCCAAATGTGCTTGCCTTTCACTCACCGTGCCGTAACAGATGTACGCTTCTTCACGTGCGGCTTTCTCATCCTTGGTCGGACAAGGCGCTTGCCCGGTCGCCCACTGCTCAATATTCCCACTCGCCTCCTGGAACGAGCTATGTAGATCGAATCCATAATCTTCCAGTGCAGGGCCACACTGTACGTTCTGTGGGCCAAGAAGGTCGTTCACGTATTGATCCCAGGACAGATTCGGCAGAGCCGCAGTGAACCTGGGATTGTCAGCGCCGTTCTTGCTTTTCACGATTCTCCAATTGCATACTGGTCTAAGGCGTCGTCCTGACCCCAGCTCAGATGTGCTCAGTGACTGCTCTGGCAAATGTCGCCAGCATCTTCGTCGTTCAGTGGATGCTTGAGTGCCATAAGGAGTGATGTAAAGGGACTCTATGCTAGTGGCTTGGCGAACTCGCTATCCGTTCTGGTTGTCGTGGCTTCGAGAAGATCCGCCACTTCGAGTAGCGTTCGCTTTCTTTCAACAACTCACGAGGGATGTAGAGGAGGTTCTACCAGATATGCCCTGGAACTTGGAAGCTCTTCAGCTTGTCGCACGCGGGAGGCTGAGCTGCAGCCACCCGCATGTGGATAGGGCACGCGCATATCTTCAGCCTTGCTCCGCCCCCTCCACAGCAGCATTTCTTTTTATTCACATCTCCCACGCTCGATGTTGGCTCGCCGAAACATCAGCCTGGCATAGAAGCGCGTACAACGCAGCTTTGACCTATGACTCTCATTGCTCACTGCTCACTGCTCACTGTACACAACGATTGACGCAAGAAAGCTTCTTGTGTCTGACAACTGGATACTATGGCGAATCCGATGCCTTCTCAACAGACTAGTCGCACTTCAACTGCTGCTTTTTCCCAGCAATCGACTTTGCTCGGAGGCAGTACCCCACCACCGCGTGCAACCGGAGCTGCCCTAACCCAAGCTATAAATCAATTTCGCAACCGACTCACAGGAACAGAACTTAATGACTTCAAGACGACCACGTATGAGCAGCTTTACCAAGGACTGATCCAGGTTCAATATGAGCAAGAGTGTCGAAGGGAGACGATGAACCTCGCCCGCATCAAGTCATGTCTTGAAGCAATGCATCAATTCGGCAAAGTGATTGAGATATTCGTGAATGTCTCCGATGCTGTGGCCTTCTTCTGGGGTCCAATGAAGTTTATTCTATTGGTAAGTAGATCTAGAGATCCGCTACAATGTTTGCGCTCATGAACGGTTTAGGCAGCTAGTGCTTTTGCGGACTCTTTCGATCTCCTTCTGGACGCGTACGAGATAATCGGCGAACAGCTGCCTTTGCTGGTTGAGTACGAATCACTCTTTCACAACTCCTCACACATGATCAACGCTTTGGAGATGATATATGTCGACATTCTGGAGTTTCATCAGCAAGCGTTCAGATTCTTTTCGGGTAGACGTAGGAGAGCATCTTCTCCTCTCTGCATTTGCATATACTAACAACAGTGCAGTATGGACCCGGTTCTTCAAATCAATGTGAGCAGCGCTTGTGTACGAATTGTTTCTTGAACGATCAACAATATCCGACCCTCAGGTGGAAGAACTTCCACACGAAGGTTGATGGCATCATAAGCAGCCTTCGCCGTCACAAAGACATCGTAGAGTGCCACGCCAGCCTCACACAATACCATCTCTACCAAGAAGACGTAGCAGAGTTCAAGGCAAAGCTGGAAGAGAGTGTAGTGCGCGAAGAGACGAAGGAGTTGATGGTTGTCAAACAATGGCTAGCGGTCGGAGAGCTACCGCAGCTCGATCATACCAGTTTCTGCAAGATACGGACAGAGTGCGCGACCACTACCAGATGGATATTGGAGCACGAAACTATCAAGCATTGGGTACACGCTGATATTCGGGACGGTCCTGTCGTCTGGATGTACGAGATACCTGGTGCAGGTCAGTACATTCGTCGCAATTCACTATTAACATTAACGAAGGATAGGCAAGACCATACTGGCATCGGCTATCGTTGACGAGTGCAAAAGCAAACCTGCTTTCATCACCTGTTTCTTCTACTGCCATGATGGGGATCCGACGAGCAGCACCGCAGTCGGTATCCTGAAAGGACTCGCAGATCAATTGTTAGACCAATACCCACAGATGCTTGCTCCTGGTTACACAAGGCGTATTTCGAGCGGAGAACCATCTCTAAGGTCAATAACTCAAGCTCAAAAGCTCATGGAAGACTTCCTTTCTGCTATTCCAAAACTCTTTATCACTGTTGATGGGCTAGACGAATGCGAGAGGGTTGAGAGAAGCCAAGTGCTGGACATTTTGACCGAAGTCGTAGGTCAGCGCGACAAAGTTGATCCAGGTACTATTCGTCTCCTGATCGCTAGCCAAGACCATGCGGATATCCGGAGGGGGCTCCATAGCGCTGCGTTCAACAAAACTGCACCTGGGGTACTGCAGATCTCTGACACAGACAACGAAGGCGATATTCAGGCTTACACCAGGATGTGGGTCGAGCGGATTACGGCAACGTTCCCATCTTTTACAGACGACATGAAGGACTATCTCCGGAGCCTTACGGTAGCCAACGCAAAGGGTAGGGTGATCGCCATTCCTTTGGTTCTTTTACAGTTTCTAATCCCATTACAGGTATGTTTCTCTACGCCAAACTCGTTCTGCTCGATCTTTATGCTTCCACGACGGTAGCGGAGCTGAAGGATGCTATCAAAACCGAGAACTTCCCGCATAAGCTTGCAGACGCGTGAGTTCTCCCAGGGCGCTACACAGATAAGTGTGGATGTACATCCACGACGGAGCGTGAGCTTGTATTAATCAATAGGCAGATATGAGCGAATCCTTAGACGTATCAAGACGACATCTGGCAGAGGATGGCCTAAAGCAAAAGAAACTACTTGGATGGTTCGTCGTTTTCTACCTGAATGTGTGTGAAACCGAAGCTGACAGTGCCTTGACTTGTACAGGTTAGTTTGTGCTAAGCGTAGGCTTACGTGGAAAGAGATACAAGTCGCACTCTCGATTGATGCGGAGAACCAAACCATTGATTACGAGAATCAGCACGTTCGCGACCACATCTACGTCACCTGTGGCTCATTGCTACTCGTCAACGGCGATCGTGTCTCTCTCGTTCACAGCACGGCAAAGACGTATATTTACCCACCCGAAATAGAGAGTCCTATCTACGACTGTATCAGGTACATCACCACTATCACTAAAGACATACATGAGCCATCCTTCGAGTGCGAATTGGCGACATTATGTCTGCAGTATTTGACCTTTCCATGCTTCGAGGTAGACGAACCCGATGATGTCGTCCAGCGCCGACGGTACGCGTTGGATGGATCCTTCGCTTTCCAAGACTATGCCATTGCGAAGTGGTTCTATCATGTGAATTCGTGGGTGGGTAGCGGCGCAAGATTCTTAGATGAGGCAACCGATATGCCGGGACAACTAGATGGCATCTTCCAAGCCATGGAGGAGTTCATGACACGGTATAGTGTGGTAGACTGGTCGAGCGGACTGATGGAAGACTGCAAGTCTAAGTGTAGCGTGTTTAGGCATCTCGACCTCCACGACCATCTTGTAGAGCTCACAAGCCACATTTACACTTTCCAGCAAAGATTCAAGGCACAGCATAAAATCAGCATCGACGATCTATGGAAAACCTTGGATCGGAATCGGAAAATCCTAGAAGAGTTTCCCAAGACCAAGCCTGGACCAACTGCGGACGAGAAAATAGCATATGCAAGATTCTATGACGAAGAAAGGCGGTTCAAGTGTACTAGAATCACGTGTAGGTACTTCTCCGAAGAGTTCAAAGATGAGAAGGCTCGCAAGCGGCACGTCAATATTCACGAAAGACCGTTCCAGTGCGAGGTTCTGGACTGTCTAGGCGCTGAAGGATTCGCCAACTCAAAGGATCTCGAGAAGCATACCCGAGCCTTTCATCCCGAGATGAGTGACCTGGCGGGGATATTCATCTCTAATACAGCCAAGTTCGAGAAAACGAACCACGCATGCTCGATGTGTGGGCAGACTTTCTCACGCAACTATCATCGCAAGAACCACGAGCTCGCTCATCGAGGGGAAAGACCGCATGAGTGTGCGGAATGCGGAAAGGCTTTCACAAGACTCAACGATCTCAAAAGGCACCAGAAGATACACAATAGGGAAAAGATTGCTTGAGAACTTCTTCCGAGTTGCATTGCGATGGAACTGGCATATTTAGCTGCCTGCTAATTGACGATCCGGACTATAGATGGCAAGAAAGCTCTAATTACATCTCCGTTCTTATCCTGATGCTGAAGACCGCGCGTGGCCGAATCACCCTTCGCAAAATTTCCATCATCAGAGCACTTTCGGGAACGGTAGCCCTGCTGTTCCGTGTGTCGCAGGGACTACGTCGACCGGTCAACACCTCCCTGGTCAATATTGACTATTAGAGACGCAGCTATTGCTAATTTGTTTAGGCCGTCTCTACTGTTTTGAAAAACGTACATGCTGATTGTGATGTAGTTCGGGAATTTGGACATTGAGAGAAACTTACCGCTGGCTATATGGCGGGCCTGAGTACAGCGGTCTCGCAAAATGACCCGAAAGAGGTATTGGTTAGAGAGAGTCCACGTAATGAACACTATAGAGACGTCCCAGGTGCCGTAGACACATGGAGCGGCTGCGATGCTGGTAATAGGACCTGGTGTGGGCAATGCAAGAGTGCTCATCTTACTGCAGATGGTACACTATAAGACGAATATGGAGGCGCTCATCACAATTTCGAATTAGTGTGACATACTTGATTAAGAACTCGTCAATACACCTATCAGCCTTCTACTTATCACAAAGCAAACCAACACAATGCGCATGCCATCTGTCGTTCTCGTCGCTCTCGCGAGCGTGGGCTTCGTCAACGCCCAGGGCTCTTTGGCAAGCTGGCACCCGGCTGGGCCTGGAGAATGTATGTTCAGATCCAATCGCCTCTGCTTGACCTGTCAAGTATAATGTTGACTCCATTTAGCACGAGGCCCTTGTCCAATGCTCAACACGCTAGCAAACCATGGGTTCTTGCCTCGCGAAGGTCGCAACTTCACGCTGCCCGTCGTCAAGCACGCTCTTGCGACAAGTCTCAATATCAGCGACGATATCTCAGAACTACTGTACAACTTCGCGCTCACGATGAACCCAGGTCCGAACGCTACGACCTGGGGCGTCGACACGCTAGGCAACCACAACATCTTGGAGCATGATGCCAGTCTGAGGTGAGTTCTGCCCTTCGTTACGCCGCGCCTAGGGTCGTCGGCCGACTTGAGGACCAGTTTCTAGAACGCATAACTAATGCGATGTCATGGTCTAGTCACTCGGACAAGTTCTTAACTGGCGATGCTGCCTCCTTCAACGCTACCGTATACAACCAGGCTCGCGCCTACTGGACCGGAGACTTCATCAGCATCCAAATGGCCGCCAATGCGCGCCTCGCCCGCATAATCGACTCGGTGAAGTACAACCCCAGGTTTGCTCTGTCGGAATTAGTCGCAGACTTCAGTGCAGACGAAGGTGCCGGATACATGCTCGTGTTCGGCAACAAGACAGAAAAGACTGCGAGGCGAGATCTCGTCAATTACTTCTTCGGTAAGTGTCGCATTCTTGAAGTTGGTTAGACCGGCGCTGATTATCGCATAGTGGATGAGCGCTTGTCCACGGAGCTGGGCTGGACGACCCCCGATGAGGTGATCAGCCTTGCCGATCTCTTTGGCTTCTCTGATGATATCTACGCCGCTGCTTCATACGACACTTTGGAGACAAAGGCAGCAGTGATGCGCAGGAACGGTATGGCGGGAAGGGTCTTCTAGTGTCTTGCGCAGTGGTTACTGGGACATCACGAAGAATAAGAGCGAGGACCTCTTTCGAGATAGAGGGTGTGGTGCAATATGCAGCATTGGAGAGTCTGCTTATCAAAGCCTCGTACCACATCGTATTACCCGCGTATGCTGAAACGCCCGCCTAGGTAGCATAAATTTCAATCAGTTGACATCTTTTAGACAGATCCGATATGATGCAACGTTAGCAAAGTCAACTGTGCATCTTGTAAAAATTGATTGAGCTAGACGAAACGCCATCAGCAATGCGTTGGGCCCGCCCGGGTGTCGCTATCAGATTTCGACCACCACAGGCGACCTTTTCATGCATCGTGCATAGAAAGCATCTGCGCGACTCATTCAACAGTCCTTCAAGGCAGGTGTGGCATGCCATTCTCTGTTCATGTCAGTCGTCGTTCATCTCTTTGTTAGCAGAAAGGCCACATTGAAGAATACGACGAACGAGCTAAGACGCACGAGATAGACATCGGACCCACCTCAGATCAGACAAGCTAGGTTGTGTGGCTAAAGACGACGGGAAAGCCTCTCATGGAAGTTGCGATCATGTAGCCGCTTTGTGTTTGTGTGAGTTATGGTGGTAACGCAGTCGCAGCGCGGTTCAAAGCGCTTGAAAGCAACTAGAAACGTGAGCACTCCTTGAGGACGCAACTTCTGGCAACGTTGGAAGGGCTCGGACGAAGGACCATAGGTCCCAGTCATGGCGGGCCTACTCCACCAGCCGCAGCTGAAGACCAAGTCGAGCGACAGTACATGCAATGCCCTATTGCTCATCATTCCTGTCTACGATCCATCGCCGAGCTACGATCACCCGTCGACTAACCTAACAAAGGGTGCGCCGATGTAAGCCTCACCTCATCGCATCGTAGACTGTGGCGCATTTCTAGGAGCAAACCATTGTGTTCAAGACAGTCGATGAGCAACCTCCATTGGTGTACTCCTCATATAATGCTCCTCGTCGTAGTCTGGTTCTGCTGTATGATCGCACTGAACATCTCGGCGGTGCATGACGTTCCGTGCTGACAGTGTGCAACATGAGAAGAACAGGGCTAGGGCTGGGTATGGCGGTGATTGATTTTGTCGCGGGGAGTCGACGTGCATGCTGCTATCGAAAGCTCCATCCTTCTCTCCATCATTCACTGTCCTTCCAGCCGAGTTTCACTCGCGCTTTCTTGCTCGATATATCGGCCACCTAAAGACTCTCGAGTAGTCTTCAACCACATCACCCAGGCGGTGGAATTGCGACGCCTTGTTCCACATTATCCAGGTTTGCGTCATCTCTCATCCCACATTATCGGGTGCAGCGTTGCCGGTAAAGTTTACGGCGGAGCTGAAGAGCCATGCTCCGAATGGATCGCGGGGTGGGAGCTACATGACATCACATTTCGATGCCTATGAGAACCAAGAGCACTGTTGTAGGCGATTTAAGTACGAGTGCGGAGTAAAGCGTCGTGCGCCGATGGCGACGTTGCTCGATCGTTGGAGGTGGGTATAGGATCCGGTAGCTGATGTCGCGTTCCAGGCTACATCGAGCTGCTTAGGGTTACGGTTGGCCGAACACCCAGCTGATGCATAATTGTTCATACGGCCTGCAAGGCATCCCATCTCCGTTAGCTCCTCTTTCTCTGGCACGATACCATCTCATTGTATCTGGAAGGGACAAGACAACAGTTTCAACAAGACAAGGGCGATTGCCCTAGCCCAGTTGTAGCCGCCATGCGACCTGATCCGACGTCTGTCCCGAGCCAAGACCAATGTAGTGCTGTAGTTGTCATCGCAGCCTAAGCGTTCGTGGTTGGTGGAAGGTAGATTGGGGGCAACGAAGCGGGGACAGTGGGTAAGAAAGTATCGTCCGTGGGTGGATGGCGCAATAATATGGGGCGGATGAGCTATTCAGGCAGCATGTTGTTCGGTGGCCTTGGGTGGGTTCGACACGACGAAAAAACGCGTTGGTGAGGTCGCGGTTGCCCAACATGCTATTGCGCCTTGTACTCGGCAGCTAACCTTGTTCCAGGGCAAGCGCATCCGTTCCGAGGCGTCACTAGTCTATCGACACCACAGTCTGTAGCCTCGTGCTAGATCTGTGTCTTCGATCTCGGAGCAGTCCAGACCGGACCAACTTGGCTGCCGATACACCACTGGCTATCAGAGGCGACAAGCTTTCATGGTAGAGGTGCGGCAATCCGGCATCCTGTAGATGGGGCCAAATCGGATGGTCCGCTCAGTAGATGCGGCTCTAAGCAAGTCGGATACGCGACGTGGGGCGCTCTGCGGAGATACGGGCAACGTCATCCTCCGTCCAGAAACAACAATAATGTTACGACACTTGCACTCGCCGCATGCGAAAGGAAACGTTCAAGGGCATCGTATCTGCGGCCGGCTGTCATGTAACGCAGTGTTTTCAGAGCGCCGCGCTGTTTTTCAAAAGTTGCAGGGGAATGTCCCGTTGGCCCTACGTCAGTATAGCCCTGCGAAAGCGGATGGTCGGATTTTAGATGTTGCAGCCAGCTTCTGATGGCTGAACTAAGATCTCAATTGCGCAATGACGCGGACGAAAATAGAGGAGCCAAGATTGAATAATTTGCTTTCTTATGCCGACCTTGATAGGCAGTCTGCAGATTGAGAGTCTTCACCTTCACCTTACAGCCGCAGAAAGCGCCATATAAGACCCCTACCGAACGAAACCGAGAAGAGACTCTTTCCACACACGAAGCTTCGATCAACGTCCAATGGAGAAGGATCATGAGTCCGGCCGTTCTGGTCGTATTCCGCACGTCCAACGAGTATTCAACCAGGGAGTCCTCAATAACGACATCATCAACTACCCTTACAGGGGATCAGGGACTGAGAATGACCCTTTTCTGGTCACATGGATCGACAATGACCCAGTCAACCCGATGAACTACTCGGATGCTATGAAATGGAGCATCACTATGCTTGTTGCGATCGCAACGCTGGCTGTAGCCTTTGTCTCCTCTGCATACTCTGGCGGCGTCGCTGAGATCCTGGAAGAATTCCAAATCTCACAGATCGTCGGTACTTTGGGCATCTCGCTGTTTGTCCTAGGCTTCGCTATCGGGCCGCTGGCATGGGCTCCATTGAGTGGTAAGTATCTCGCGTTGTTCACAAGTTGTGATCGCGGGTTTTTAACAACATCCAGAATTATACGGTCGTCAGTATCTCTTCTTCGGTACCTACATGTGTCTCACTGCTTTCAACGCTGGTGCGGCTGGCTCTCAGAACATCGAGACTCTGATCATCCTAAGATTCTTGGCTGGTTCATTTGGCTCCTCACCATTGACTAATGCTGGCGGTGTAATCGCGGACATGTTTCCTGCATCCCAGAGAGGCTTAGCTACGAGCATCTTCGCGGCTGCTCCAATGCTGGGACCTGTCATTGGACCTATCGGTAAGTGCTCCCACTGTCCAACACGGTATTCAGAGACCAGAATTAACACGCAACAGTGGGTGGTTTCGTCGGTCAGTCCATCGGCTGGCGATGGATCGAAGGCGTCATGGCTATCTTCACCGGTGTTCTCTGGATCGTCTACACTGTCTTCATCCCGGAAACCTACGCCCCAGTGCTGCTGAGCAAGCGTGCCGTAGCCCTATCAAAGCGAACCGGACAAGTCTACAAAAGCAAATCCGAGGTAGAGCAAGGCGCCAAGTCTATCGGCTCAGCATTCAAGACCGCTCTGATTCGCCCGTGGCTCCTACTATTTCTCGAACCGATCGTTCTCCTCCTATCCATATATATGGCCGTCGTCTACGGAACGCTGTACATGCTCTTCGGCGCTTTCCCCATCGTCTATCAGCAAGGCCGCGGCTGGTCGCAAGGAATTGGTGGTCTCGCATTCTTGGGTGTGGCAGTAGGCATGATTGCAGCCACCATCTACTCGATATGGGACAACAAGCGTTACAACAAAGCCATCCAGGCTTCGCCATCAGGCGTCGCCGCGCCAGAAGCTCGACTTCCACCTGCTCTTCTGGGCTCTGTCATTATGCCCATCGGCCTTTTCTGGTTTGCCTGGACCAATGGACCGAACATTCACTGGATTGTTAGCATCATAGCTAGCGTGCCGTTCGGCTTCAGTATGGTGCTCGTCTTCCTTTCGATCATGAATTACCTTATCGATGCGTACCTCATCTACGCCGCGTCCGCTCTTGCTGCTAACTCGGTGCTGCGGTCCCTGTTCGGTGCTGCATTCCCGCTTTTCACTTCCGACATGTATAAGAATCTGGGTATACATTGGGCTTCTTCGGTTCCGGCATTTCTGGCGTTAGCTTGTGTGCCTTTTCCTTTCCTGTTCTACAAGTATGGTGCTGCGATCCGTCAGCGCTGCAGGTATGCTGCGGAGGCTGCGGAGTTCTTGGAGAAGATGCAGCTGAAAAACTAAAACCAAGGGTTGGAAAGCGGGCGTAGGACTCTTCCCATAGCGCCGAGGTACCGCTCGAGCGAATTCCATTATTGATCTCTATGTGGGGTCCAACATGGCCCGATTTCAACAATTTATTCTTTTGTAGATCCTAGACTTCACTACCTAAGCCGTTGCTGTTTCAGTATCCTTAGGATCCTGATTTAGAAGATATTTTAATTTTTTATACATGGCTTGGAGTTGATCTGGCAGACTAGCAGCAACTTTTGCAGCTTCAACAGGGTCTTCAGGCATTTGTGCGTTCGTTATGTCCAAACGCGCTTGCATCAACCAAGCGCCCGTTCTTGGTTCTGCATACCATCTGAACGCATTCAGATAGGTCCCGAGAGATACATCGAGGTAGTCTCTAGGTTCTTCAGGATGGGGTACAACGCTGCAGAGTGCGTTCTTGACCTTCTCATCGTCATAAGTCGCTTCGACGTGGGCGATGAGAGCGGCGCTGAAGACTTGTTGACAGTGGCGCACTGATTGTAGCGTGATGTGTTTGCCACTAAAGACCGGTAACATGGATTATAAGCGAGTTGCGAATCCAAGCGAGTTGCGAGCCCCACCAACCTTCTGCACCTCTTAAAGCATATAATTCAACCACGTAACAAAATAGTATATAGATATTAATACAATAGATTAAGCAGTACATACAGTATCTTTTTTACACGTACGTGCGTTGTGCCTAGGCTCTCTGCACCTGCTACAGCGCGCTAAAGCCTGGCGGCTGAGGCCTGATTGCTCTCCACCTTGACGCTCCTCACGAGCAATCTGCTGATTAGCCTCACATTGAGCAATTATATCCTCTCYAGCTCCCTTTGTTAAGACTCCTCGCTTCTGTATACGCTTCTTCTTACGCTTCTTTCGCTCTRACGCTGCCTCATTAGCCTTCTCAAGGCTAGCAATCCGATCGCGCATTAGCTCAGCTRAGAGCATCATTACCTCTGCTCCTTTCTCAAGCTGGTTGATCGCTTCAAGAATAGAAGCTGGTGACGAGCTCTTATGCTTTCTAACGCGCTCACGAATTAACGTTGATTGAGCCTCAAGCTCACGTACGTTGCTTGGTGTACGAGCCTCCCAGACAGCCTCTGGCAGAACAGCTGGAGTAGGCGTACGCAGCTTTACGTTGCTTGGTGTACGAGCCTCCCAGACAGCCTCTGGCAGAACAGCTGGAGTAGGCGTACGCAGCTTTACGTCTAGCTTTGACAGGACAGCGTCTGGCTGGAGAGGGACAAGGCCTGCGCCTCTAAAGGCTGAGCAGATATTAGCTGCCGTGAACGCGCGATYAAAGGCTACCTTAAAGGCTRGCAGAAATTYAAGCTTGGTAATGTGGTTGATGCGGTAGCGGATTAGAGCCTCAATCTCACGGCTGTAAGCGCGCTTTAATRGCGAAAAGCAGCCAACGTCAAGCGGCTGCAGTAGGTGGGATGAGTGAGGCGGCATACAGAGCGTGTAGATATTGTTCTCCTTGCAGAGCTCTTCAAACTCAATAGAGTGGTGGCTCCTATGGCCATCAAGGACGAGCAGGCGACGGGCACCTATAACGCGAGTCTTCGTGTGAGCATTAAAGTGCTTCAGCCACTCGACTCCAAGCTCGTTGTTCGTCCAGCCGTTGTCGCTGACTGCGATCGCCCAGTCGCGTGGGATCTCTGCCTCCTCGTACCAGGCAGATAGGTGATACTGGCCAGCAAAGATGAGGAAGGGTGGGATTGTCCAGCCAGCAGCGTTGATCGCAGCGATCACGGTCACCCACTCGCGATTGCCTGGTTGAACAGCCTTTGGCCGGCCTCTCCTCTCTGACCCAGTCACGACGAGCTGAGTCGTGATCTTGCCCATCATGAAGCCAGCCTCGTCAAAGTTATAGACGTCCTCATCGCAGATGCCGTACTTCATCTTCGTCTGGTCTACAAGCTCAAACCAGCCTTGGATAAGAACAGGATCCTCACACAGAGCTCTCTGCCTATCGTAGGCTCGATTAAAACACGTCGTAAGACTGTCTGTACGCTTGACAAAGTTGCGTGGCCAGTGGACGCCAACGCGACCTGCGCTGCGCTGCGCGAGCAGCGTATCAGCTATATCACGTACAGCTGCGTACGTAGGCGCAAATCCACGCTGATCTAGATGAAGTATATTACGCACAACCACTTCCTCTTCTAGCGTAGTAAGCTTCTTTGAGTTGGGCTGGCAATCGCGTCGAGCGGGCTTGCYAGCGCGTCGGTTGCGTAGTGTTGATTCGACGACATTATACGTAGCTGCAGCACGGCTAACAGCTCGTATTTGTGATGTGCTAATTGCTGCAATAGCAAGCTGGATATCCGCTTCATTTGAAGGCATTGAAGGAATAGGTGGTTGAGAAATAGATGTCTACTTGTAGAGAGGTGCAGAAGGTTGGTGGGGCTCGCAACTCGCTTGGATTCGCAACTCGCTTATAATCCATGTTACGGGTTCAAGCTTTGCTAGACCATCGGCAGTGCAATCGACGTACAGTGTATCGGGTACTGGTGTGTACGTGCCCTTTTCCAGTGTCACTTCGGTTGCATCGATGCGTACAACTCGTCCCTAACGTATAATCTTTCCAACTCTCTTAATTCGATCAAGCTCGGGGAGTGAAATGGTAGCACACTTGAACGTAGTTGGCCACACATTCTCATCGACTCTCAGCATCTTTCCGCAAGCCTCGAGCCGCAGGAACAAATCTTCCAGAGACGAGGCATTCATGGTCTCTGCATCGGCTCTGTCGGGGCCTTGGGAAGAATTCGCTCGGGACCACGAATGTTGCAACGTAATGCGTTCCAAAAACCATGAGTCTCGGGGCATAATCCAAGATACGTCCTTTGGATCAATCCCGTTCGCTAGTAGCCATAGACAAGTGTCAACTCCAGTTTTTCCAGCTCCAACCACAGTATAACTGCGGTAGGGTCGGGAGAGATTTGCCAACCCATTGGGTGTAACCAGGTGCACGTCTTCCGCTACCTCATAAGACGGTGGTCTCATGGCGGGTACCTTGACTTTCATAAATCTAGCGTCGACAATGCGCGTGTCTGCTCCGACCCGGATGGTCTTGTTTGTGATGATAGATCGGAATTCCCCCTCGCCCTTGTATTCGTGCATTGGATAGTACTCGACTCTTCCAGATGGAAGAAAAGTCTGTTGCATAACTTTGCTGAAATACGAACATACTTCGTCACCCGTTGCTAACTCAGACAGGCCCTTGTTTAAGCCAACTTTGTCGATCGTTTTCTCGCCGAGGGGTCAAAGATGGGGCTGACATTTACAATTACATGAAAAACGCCCGTGGGCTTCTCTTTGTACAGGCCGTCGAGGCGTACTACCTGCACACGCTCAGAGCGCCGTGTGTCTGCCCGTACACTAGATGTGGCCAGAAATTCGGGCAACCGGGCCGATGGGCACCACATTATGTGTCCAGCAATGACGGAACGCATCCCATGCGCGGCTAAGCGATATTTCTGCGCCTATAAGGAAGATTGTACAGGCTGCTCTTGCAGGCTCGAAAGCACGTATAGAGCCTGTAGGATAGCGACTTGATGACAGACTAAAAGAGATGAGAGATGAGTGGGGTGAAGAAGGAAGTGATCAGCGATATTGCGCCACACAGGAATTTCTAGAGCAGCTGCGGGATGACCCGTTGTGTGAACGTCAGAGAGCACTAGAGGAAAGTCGTATTTGGAGTGATTATCGAATCGCTATGAACGATGAGTGGCATAACTACCAGGAATAAGCACGAGACATAGACAAGGAGTATGATAGTCAACCGATATGTTCACTAATATGTGTCTGGGTCACAGAAAACAGATCAGGCGGCAGGCCATTACTGGCTTTTGTTGCATTTCCTAGAGTAACTCTGTTTCGGAGAAACCTTGTATGGATTCGACGTTTCCTATTCGTTCTCTCCTAGTTTTGATACGGTACTACACCACTCTTGTTCAAACTCTTAATGATAGGTGCGTTCGATCGAGCTCGCTATGGAGGCAGCGATACGTGTAGCCACAATAAGCCGAAACAATACAGGCGTAAATTTGATATTGAGTGAAGCAGCCTCTACTTAGTAATATTTCTTCCCTTCTTCCGGCTCTGTGACAGTTTCTGAAGATAGTGAACAGTGCTTGAAGCCCTTCACGACTTCGTACTCTACAACTCCCCATTGTAGCCGTGCTAGATGTGGGTCGACTTCGTCAGGTGAGGCATGACAGGCAGCGCTGATAGCAAGACTGCATGAACCCGCTACAGGTAATCTCATTTGCATCTTCCAAAGACCAACAAATACCACACCAGCAAGCAACAAGAGGAAAGAAAAAAGCAGAACGACAAGACTGAGGTAGGAGAATCCGCATGCTAATACCGTTCCAGTTGGCGTTATTTCGTCATAGGCGAAGGTATCCACTCATAGTAGAAAGATGGTTTGTGATAAAATCCAATGAAGCGATCCGCTAATGACGATGAGCGGTAAGCTCCACCTGTACGGCAGTTGCAGGAAGTAAGTACTTCGTTGCTGACCATACGGTTGTGTGAATCTGAGGCCTTTTCTGGAGCTCGTAAGATAGTTCCACTCCTGTGCACCAGCCATTGAAGTGCAGGCCAAGTTGACGGTGAAATAGCAGAACGACAGGATAAGTTGTGGCGCATTGGCAAGCCACGCGTTCCACAGAGTCTGCGCGGGTCTAGCCGAGCTCATTTTAAATACGAAGTCGCCCGAAGCAGTCCCCCATAACCAGTCCGACGTTAGCCACAACATAGTGCTTACTAAAAAGACGAGCAGAACAAACAGAGACCTAAGTAGTTAGCGACGCGTTGAAAACTTTATAGGAATAACTAACAAGCATGCGCATGTAAACTTTGTCCCTTAGTAAACTAGAAAGAAGTATTGCACTAGACTTAGAAGCTAGATACCATCTAAACGGGTACGAAGCTGTTAGGTATTTTCGTTATCCGAATTACCATGACTCGGCGAATGGCCTATGCTTATCAGAATTTCTTGTCGACCTAGTATACATTTCCCCGCCGTGTAAGGGTCGGGACGCTTTAGAAAAGAGGCTGCGGCGTCACCCAAAGTGACCAGATAGGCCGACCGGTCTGTCAGCAGGACAGTAGTCATGACAGCCAGCTTTAGTAGACCAAAGAGTACTACCACTATCAGGAAGTAGAGACTCACTTGGACGCTACTTGGTAAATCCAGCTTTTTGGAAGCGGCCTGCGCCACGTGTGCTGAGATGTTCATACCCAGAGTGTGATTGTTTAATATCGGCTCAAAACGGATCCAGACCGGCGACTCTATAGTGAGGTTTCCGAGAGCGCCTTAGCTTCTGGACACATTAAGAGTCAAGTAATCTGAGAGCGCTATCGTTCCGTTTGGATTACAAGGATCCAGCGTGGTGTCTAATGCCACACGGTCTACTCCCAGATATAGATCCCCTTGCACGGAGAGATATTTGCTATTATATACGTCGTTCCACCGGCCGTTGGTCATATTCCAGTATGTACCGTTTGTGATGTTCCCAATGTCGGTAGTGGCGCTTATAGTTTTCCACTTGTCGGATGCAACGTCCAACGCGAAGATATTGTAACATGGTTTACAAGCGAGCGCCGCGTACAAGCGAGCGCCGCACCCCACCAACTTTGCGCACCTCTCTCATCGTCGAGTGCAATGGCTCAGCGTAGCGCTACTCTACCAACTTCAAATGAAGCAGATATTCAGCTTGCTATCTTCTCTATTAATTCTTATCAAATACAGAGTAATCGCAATGCTGCTGCTATCTATAGCGTGTCTGAACGAACGATCCGCCGCCGACGCGCTGGTGTACCTGCCCGACGCGATTGCCAGCCCAACTCAAGGAAGCTTACCCAGAGAGAAGAGGAGGTGATTATTAGCTATATACTCGACCTAGACCAGCGTGGATTTGCGCCTACGTACGAAGCTGTACGTGATATAGCTAATAGGCTACTGACTACGCGCGGCGCTGGTCAGGTCGGCGTCCACTGGCCGCGCAACTTTGTCAAGCGTACAGACAGTCTTACGACGTGTTTTAATCGACCATACGATAGGCAGCGAGCTCTATGCGAGGATCCAGCTCTAATTAGGAGCTAGTTTGAGCTTGTAGAGGAGACAAAGACTAAGTACGGCATCTGTAATAAGGACATCTACAACTTCGACGAGGCTGGCTTTATGATGGGCAAGATCACGACTAAGCTTGTCGTGACAGGGTTAGAGAGAAGAGGCAGACCAAAGGCTATTTAGCTAGGCAATCGTGAGTGGGTAACGTTGATCGCTGCGATCAACGCAGCTGGCTGGACAATCCCACTATTCCTTATCTTTGCTGGCTAGTATCACCTATCTGCCTGGTACGAGGAGAATATCCTACGCGACTGGGCGATCGCACTTAGTGATAACGGCTGGACAAATAATAAGCTTGGAGTAGAGTAGCTAAAGCACTTTAACGCTCATACGAAGACTCGCGTCGTTGGCGCGCGTTGCCTGCTTATCCTTAATAGCTATAGGAGCTACTACTCTCTTGAGTTTTAAGAGCTCTGCAAGGAGAACAACATCTATACGCTCTGTATGCCACCTTACTTATCTCACCTACTCTAGCCTCTTAACGTTGGCTGCTTCTCGCCGTTAAAGCGCGCGTACAGCCGTGAGGTAGAGAGCCTGATCCGTCATCACATCAACCATATCACGAAGCTCGAGTTTCTCCCAGCCTTTAAGACAGCGTACAGTCGATCATTCACCTCAGCCAATATCTGCTCAGCTTTTCGAGGCGCAGGCCTCGTGYCYCTCCAACCAGAGACTGTACTATCGAAGCTTGACGTGCAGCTGCGTACGCCTACTCCAGCTGCCCTGCCAGAGGCCCTCTGGGAGGCGCGTACGCCGAGCAACGTAYGCGAGCTTGAGGCTCAATCAACGTTAATACGTGATCGCGTTCGGCGGCACAAGAGCTCATCGCCTGCCTCTATTATTGAAGCGATTGACCAGCTTAAGAAGGGCGCTGAGGTGATGATGCTCTCAGCTAAGCTGATGCGCGATCGGATTGCCAACCTTGAGAGGGCTAATGAGGCAGCCTCAGCGCGTAAACAGCGTAAAAAAAAGCGTATACAGAAGCGAGGGACCTTAACAAAGGGAGAGGGAGAGGATATAATAGCTCAAAAAGAGGCTGACCAGCAGATAGAGCGTGAACAGCGTCAAGGTGGAGAGCGATCAGGCCTCAGCCGCCAGGCTCTGGCGCGCTGCAAGAGGTGCAGGGAGACTGGGCACAACTCACGTACGTGCAAAAAAGATACTTAAGATACTGCTTAATCAACTATATTAATATCTCTATAATATCTCTTAACGTGGTTGTGGTGTACGCTTGAACAGGTGCGCAAAGTTGGTGGGGTGGCCCACTCGCTTGCCTGGCCCACTCGCTTGCCATACATGTTATCGTGATATAACACCTACTATCATGGGCTTACCGGGCTTAACCTGTCAGCGTGGCATAGTCCGCAATAGACTATAAAGGATCGACAAGTACGTGGGCTAACGGTATGCAGTAAGGATATCGCTCACATGTATGTAGATAGTAAATTAGCTTTTGCATCTAAAGAAGATATACAACTTCTTTACATAAGCGTTAAACGCTGAATAGTATCGAAGCACAGCCTCAAGACTAATACAGAAAGAACCGTGTTTTGCTCTACCCAGCTCCGGTGTCGGTTAGGAGTTGGGCTTAGTAGAGCGGCTGCGATGTAAACGATGGTGCTTGTTAAGGCTTCGTAACCCTAAGACCAATCTATTAGCCTCTCAAAGGGTCTGTTTATGCTCTTCACGTTATTTGTCATACCCATAATCCGCATGCTAAGGCCTTAGTTTCAGATCCTGCAGCGGCTGCATAATTGCGTTAGCCTGTATCTTCCACTAATGTAATAACGTCTCTGTTATCAGGTATATATATCACAGTACATAGCTTGTCTGCCTTGTAATCAGATGCGCTCTTCGATAGACAGGAAGCCAAGTTCTGTAAGCATCCTAACGGTGTACAGTGTCTTTGCGTGTCGCAAAGACAAGCAGATATTGTACGTAAAGCCTATAGTCTCTACGTAAACGACCGTAAGGCAGAATGCTTCTTTCGTCTAGGGCTCAATGAGGATAGTACTCAAGCCGAGCTAATAACGTTATGCTGAGCCCTTTGCCGTGCTAACAATGACCCTCACCGTCAGCATCTCTCCTATGGTAAGCGCAGCCCTGATGACGCTAAGTAACAGCTTTGGCGGGCTGCTACAGTAAGCTTTGCGATCAGGAGATGCTTGTACCAACTGCTGTCTGCACGCTCTCACGAATGTCGTGTGGCATCACGTTCTTTGTTCAAGACCCAAGGGCGTGTTGATGACAGGGCTGCGATGCAACAAGCAGCCACGCGTAAGTGTGTGTATGCAGACATCGCTCCAGTCACCATTACAATGATGCGATCAAAGCATTTGCGATGCAATACTAGTGTGAAGGACAAAACTCTCGTTCGCTACTTGTAGGTTTATAATACTCGTATCATAAATATTCTCACTTGCAGAGAACAGAAAACCAAGATAGTTGCCCGCGCGTCGCGTAGATGCGCACCCTCAAGACGTGTATTATATGTACTGAAAACCAAGACAGTGCTGTGTCGACGTGGTGACTATGCCCTTGCGTTGCCTATCGAGAGAGCGAGTGAGAGTGCGAAGGGGGATCTTGGGAACCACACAGAGCTGCGCGGCTCTCCAGCTGCCCGTTTGAAGTAACAGAATCTCTTAGACAGCCGGCCACCGCGGCGCTTCCTCAGCCTACAGTATTCATTTTGTCTTCGCTGCGGCTTTCTTGAAAGATGCGAGGAAGGTTTTCTCAGAGTAAGTCATGAGGGATCCTTGACTGTGGTGACCATGTTGCTTTCTGAACAAACCTGCTACAGGTGCAGTGTGTTTGAGCCTACACGTTCGTGCAGGGCGGAGCTAGACCGGAATAGATCACAAAAAGGGGTCAACTCAAGACTCAGGCTGAAAGGGGGCGATTCAGGGCCGAAATCGAGCACTATACCGGATTAGGCACGAATCTGGCCCGTGTCGTGGCGGTCGCGTGGAGGTAGGCACATTAATCCGTCCTTGTACACAGGCAACAGATGGATGTACTTCCTCTGCTATGGCTTTAGCTTGCTTCCGCTTGGCGGGATAGGCTCGCTGCACATGGCTCTTGATATGGCTGGGTAACACGCCGTGTCTACACTCCTTGCACACTGCTAACGCATACTCGACTAAATGCGCAAAATGCTCGCCTGCGACGTTGCTCTCTGCCATGGTGGTACAACGGTTATAATGACAATTTAAGCTCACGATATGGCGTGAAACGACTCTTTGAAATTGACTACCTGTTATTGCGGACTCTACGTTATATATCGCGTTGTGGACGCGTCTTCCTACCTGTATACATGATGCAGCTAATCGCGTATCTGGCGTTGGCGGTCGCTGCTCGCTATCTCGGGACGACTCTGAACCCTGGGGTCTGGGGTATCGTGACGTCATAAACCTAACCCCAACCTCCGAACACGAAACCCTAACACCATCAATCCCATCAGCTGCGGGGCTGCAAATTCGCGTCAACGTGCAACTCAGCGCTCTGATTAACATATCCAAATTTTGGAGCTGTTGGCTTGCGGGAACCTAACGCGACCGACTCGCGAACGCTACTCAACCAAGCCGCCATGCTCAACAATACGCCGTGTCTGGTATATCTCGTCCCTAACTAAAACAAACCTCTAACGCGACCAAGGTCTTGGTCGACTTAAGGCCCTGGGTTAGGAAGAAACCGAGTGGACCGTTGAAATCGCACGGTCATTTTGCACAAAGTCATCTACTTGGATATCTTGTATCTCGTCAGACGGCTAACCCCAAGTGACTGAAATCCCACGGATTCCCACTCCTCGTTTTTTATCGCTGCTTATCGTGCTCACCTAACGAAGTGGAATCTGAGTCGGATGCTAGACGTCCTCTCGGGTTGGGCATCCTCTCGGGTAAGATCCCGATAGCAGTCGGATAATGCGACCGTAGTAGTTCCGCAGGAACTTGCTGGCGGGCTGGCATCCGTTGATCGCATTTGGAAATCATATCCATTGAAGTCCGTGCTAAGAAGAGGGGTAGCGACGAGAACGGTCTATACGTTCAGTCACCGTGACTTCTGCCTGCATTTCATACACAGCCAATGAAACTACTCTAGGGTAATACGACGCTATCCACTAACGTGACGCCGTTAAGCTCTAACCCTGCTTTCTAGAATGTTAGATCGATCACGATAGTAGTTCTCGCGTTAACGGAAAAATAATCAGAGTGCGTGGCGCTTGACGGTCACCTGCAGCCGAATTACGTTCTTATATCTCATTGGCTATCGCTCCTTTGGTGCGAATGAAAGCCATAACCCCATAGTGACTTAGTTGTTTGTCTTACTTGATAAGAGTGATGAGATAACAATATTACAAAAGAGTATAATAATGCTTGCGACATCCTTAAACTCCATCTTCTCGAGTATACTCTCACAACACACAAGTAATCATCTTTGACTACTCTTCACACATCACTACTATACACCGAGTACGACTCTACATTCCAACACACATCTTCCACAATGGTTGGGTCACTCCTAAGTTACTTTGGCTTCGGCGGCTCAGCCGCCGCCCAGGCCCCACCAGAGAACCAAGCTGTACGGGCGCTACCCGCCAACTGGTATACATCTGAAGAGATGTACCAGCTTGAGCGACGCGCGATCTTCACCCGAAGATGGCTCATTCTTACCCACAAGTCAAGACTCGCGAACCCTAGCGACTTCCTTCGCTACAATGTCGCTAACTACGACATCGTGGTTTCTGCAGATCGATCTAGCGAGATTCACGCATTTCACAACGTATGTAGACACCGCGCATACCCTGTCGTTGAGAAGGACGGAGGCAACGCAAAGATCTTCTCCTGTAAGTACCACGGCTGGTCATACGGCCTAAACGGCAAGCTCGCGAAGGCGCCGGGCTACCAAGAGCTCCAGAACTTCGAGAAGGCTAAGAACGGTCTCTTCCCGATTCACACCCGCATCGACCGTAACGGCTTCATCTGGATCAACATGGATGCAAAGAGGGAGCCTGAGGTATCATGGGAGTCACAGTTTAACCACATCGATGAACAAACACGATTCGATCAGTTCAACTTCGACGACTACGAGTTCGACCACACATGGAACCTCGAAGGTCCGCTCAACTGGAAGATCCTCGCCGACAACTTCAACGAATGCTACCACTGCAAGAGCACACATCCCGATCTCACAACGGGCTGGCTCGACCTCGAGAGCTACGACGTCCACTGCTCAGCCGACCACATCCAGCACGATATCAAGTCTCCTGAAGACCGCAAGGAGCTTGGTCAGGAGATCTGCTCCACATACTGCTTCCCTAACGCGTCCTTCACCGTCACAAAACACTTCTTGTTCATGCAGAAGTTTATGCCCAAGTCGCCTACCGAGTCAGTCATGTACTACGAGGTCTGGCGCAACAAGCACTCTAGCCAAGAAGACTTCCTTTTTATCAGCGACACCTACAAGCGTGTTATGGGTGAGGACAAAGTTCTGTGCGAGCGTGCCCAGAAGAACATCAAAGCAGGCATCTTCATCAATGGCGAGCTTCACCCACGCATGGAGAAGGGACCTCTCTTTTTCCAGAAGCGATGCCGCGAAATCGTCATGGAGCACGGTATGAAGGAGAAGAAGGCCGGCCAGAAGATCTGGCCTGCGAAGCAGCAGCTCGAGCCCACGGGCACCTCAGTCATCAGCAAAGAGATGGAGGACTTCTGCGACGGTCTTGCCTGTGGCAATGACAACGAGAAGGGCGATTTCGCTTGGTAAGCGACGATGCGATGTTCATGATTAATAATGCATGGCTTTGGTGTTTAGAGCGTTATGGATAAGCTGGGCCATGTAGTGTTAGGCCACCCAACTAAGATCGCGATCTTTTTTTTTTCAAAGCTTCACAACACTACTACAATGTCGTTGATGTAGATAATCGCGAAGTCGCAATATGTCGCAGGTCAAGCGTTTTCGGGAACCTACCTACCGTGCCTGTGCACCTCGCGGGCCTGTTCAGCTCACGGGCCACCCCACCACCTTTTGCAACTCACAGAATTGAGGTTATTAAGCTACGTACAAAAGCTACATCAATATAATTTTTTTTTAGGCTGATCTGTATGCGTATGCGACAGAGTTTGCTACTTAAATCTTTTTAGTGGAGCGATTTTGCGGCCGCGGCTGTTGTATGTGGGTGGAGGTGCTGGGGGAGGCTCATGAACAACTACTTGACTATGACCAGCACCACTACCACGTTTCTTTGTGATTTTTGACTGCAATTGACGTGAGGCCTTGCGCTTGCCCTGGTTAGGCAACTGGATACTTTTTTCAGCGTCGCGAGCTTGTTTTTGATGTGCTCACTTAGCTTTGCGAGCGTCGATTGCCGCGCGCTCTTCAACCTTCGCCTGGTCCCTCACTACCTTGGCTGCCTCTCGCGCCACACGCTTCTCCTCCTTCTCTTTCTCCTTAAGAAGCTTAGTTTGGTGTTTTAATTCCTGTTTAGTAACTTTTGCTGCCTCTTGTTCGGCGTTGTACTTCTCAATTGCAGCGTCGCGCACGTCAGCTTCACGCTTCGACCGAGGACTCCACCACACTGCCCCCCCTGCCTGTTCAAATCGTGAGAGTACAACGGCAATACCTTCAGCCTTGCCTTCTTCCTCTTCTTGTTGTCTTGAGCCTGTTTAACACCTTGTAACTCATGTACAGTAAGTTCTATCTTCACGTGGAGTTGGTGGAGTACTTGCTCCAGTGCCTCCCCCTTAGCACCAGCGTCATCCTTCACTACACTTCGGAACAACGTCTTTGCCTTCAGCCAGTCAGGCTCAGCAGATGCAGCAGCAGATCCTACTTGCTCTGGAGGTGTTACTGGAGGTGGGGGAGTTGGTGTTGTGAAGCGTTCAAGTATAACGTCAGCGTTGGGAGGGTTGGTTGGTTGGTTGGTATTCATTTTCCGTCTAGTTGATGGGGATTAAGTCCACCATCTCGCCTCCCGAAGGGCATATACGACGTGCTAAGCTCAGACTTGCTATCAGTCAGTTCGATCGACAGACTGAAAACCTAATAAGGCTAGTTTCCGTCCGGGATTTCCTATTTAGGTTTTCAGTCTGTCGATCGAACTGACTGCTAGCAAGTCTGGCTCAGCTATGGAATCACAGTGCTAGGGTTAGGTGGATAGATACCAGTTGCCTTGAAGGAGTTTTTGATCGTCTCTTTCTTGAAAGTAGTACATCAAGCTCTCCAAAAGAGATCAAAGAAATCTCCTTTCCTTACTGGTGAGATCCCGTGGCTGTGGTGAAGGTATTTTGAGAGCTCGGTTGAGTAAGCTGTCGATAGAGGCCCAAACATCCCAACGTCAAGAGGCTGAAGCGTATGGGTTGAATGAGAAGGATATACAGCTATCAGAATCCTGTGGTCGTTGCAATACTTAATAAAATCTATAGTTAGGTGGGATGAGTGGCCATCAAGGAGTAGTAATCGGTATCCAGTTCGAGCGTACCGTCCAGTCTCTCTCTCAAACACCTCCTTAAGCCAGGCAAGGCCTATATCGTTGTTAGACCAGCTAGAGGGAGATGAGGTGGCGAAGACTAAGTGCTTTTTTAGATTAATTGCCTCCACCCAGGCCGATCTTAGGGCTCCAGCGGCTGACTGGAAGATCAGCGATGGAGACAGGGCTGTACCATCCGAACAAATACAGGCTAGGACAGTAACCCACTGTCTAAAACCATCTTGCATAGCTGCAGTTACCCCTTTTTGATCGTATAGCTTCTTGTCAAAGACTCTTTTCGATCGTCCAAGTACTCCAATCATAAAGCCCTTCTCATCCATATTGAAGATGTGAGAGGGCTGCACATTGTACTCCTTCATCTTATCGTGTAACAGCTCAAAGTACGAGCTGTATTTAGCTTCTGAATCAGCTTTGTGGCGATCCCGGTCCATGCCTGTCTGCCAGCGAGAGATCAGATGGGTAGAGTTCCTGCGGAGGAACCGCGAAACCCAGCTTTCTGAGACGTCTCTACCAAGTAAAGACGACGCAAAATTGCGTATCATCGTACGCGAAGGTGGTGTACGCCTCTCAATAAGCGATTTTGTAAGCAAGGGGTGATAGTAGTATATGGTCCCATATATGAGTGTATTGTTGTGTGTGTATACAAGTGTGTGTCTAAGCTCTAAAATAGTCGGACGCATTAGTCATCCATATGAACGCCTGGTGGAATGCCCCCTGGGGGCATCCCTCCACGACCCGTGTGGCGCGCTGATTGGCTAGCGGCTGAAACCCGGGGGCATCCCTCCGTGATCGCCGGGGCCATTCCACCCCGAAGGATCGCGACACGCTGATTGGCTCTTCGCGCCCTGGCTCGGCCCGCTCACACCCAACACCAGCACCAGCACCAGCACCACCACCACCACCACCACCACCACCGCTTACTCTCCCTCGCTCTCTCTCTCTCTCTCGTCTCTCTCATCTCTCTTATCTCTCTAGCCCCTATCTATGTTTGTCTATCTCTCTTCCTACAGCGTGTTAGTCTGCGTAGAGCACCAGCATGCTGTATACAGCCTAGACGAGCACCTAAAACGCCGCCATGGCCTACCTGCAGCCCAGAGGCGCCTACTGCTAGCTACCTACCAGCGCTACGCTCTCTGCCYACCCCAGCAGCTCTCTTTACCAGCGCCTAGTAGCGCGCCTATTGTGGAGCTAGGCTCTGCGCAAGATGGCTTCCTCTGCTGCTGTCAAGGCAAGGAGGCTGCAGTAGCAGCACGAGCAGAAGAGCAGCGAAGCGCTAGTGGTAGCGCTAGCCGTAGCAGTACCAGCACCACCACTAGCACCACTACAAGCAATAGCTCTAACTCTAGCTCTACCTGTAGCTATATAACTACCAATTACAAGGAGATGCGAAAGCATATCAACCAGCAGCATAGTGTAAAGCTCTCTCGCTGGTCTACTCTCTCTGCTGCTTCGTACGCTGAGTACGCTGCCCAGCTGTGGAAGCCTGTCAAGGTACAGACCTTCTTCCGCGAGCGACGCTACGTACGCTACTTTATCGTACAGGAGCAGGAGCTGGAGCAGGAGCAGGAGCAGGAGCAGGAGCAGGAGCAGGAGCAGGAACAGGAGCAGCAGCAGGAGCACGGCCCGGGCAAGCCCCAGACAGCAGAGCAGAAAGAGGCTGATAGCTACAAGCAGCGCCTGGCCACTCTATCGCGTGAGTGGGAAACTGTAGCGCGCAAAGAGAGTGACGCAATAGAGCGCGTAGCTGAGGAGGCCTCTGCTAAGGACCGTACAGGCTGGTTCAAGCGGACGCAGTGGGACAAGCACCTGCAGGCCTACCCAGACTGGCGCCTACTTTCCTACGCCATACGGCTGCCTGCTGCTAATGAGCCAGCGCTGCAGCATGTAGTACAGCTAGTAGAGCAGCTGGTGGAAGAGGCAGTCCAAGGGCTCAGCACGCTCTCTCTYKMGACGCTGCGCTGGCTACGCAGTCCACAGGCCAAGGAAATCYACAGAAGCCCGTTTAGCCGCATGCAGGAACAAGGTAGCCAGCTTCGTGCTGCAAGGCTGTGGGCACGCCTGCTCTGTTACTGTCTTCGCGTAGTAGCGGTGGAGGAGGCAGTAGAGAAGGAGAAGAACAACGACGACGACGACGACGACGACGACGACAACAACGACAGCGAGGATAGAGAGTTAAGCCAGTCAGCGTTAGGGCTCCGCGATATCGCTCGCCTCTTCCCGTGGCATGGCCGACAGAGACAAGCAGCAGAGAGGCTCTGGCAGCTCGTCTCGTCCGATACGACAAGCGGCAGCAG